>JAEIIM010069176.1:0-22262 GCA_018874515.1 Drosophila greeni | reverse complement strand
GGCGCTGCTGCCACCGTCTCCGGCTGGGGCACCCAGTCCTACGGATCCAGCTCCATCCCCTCCCAGCTGCAGTACGTCGACTTGAGCATTTTGGGCCAGTCGCAGTGTTCTTCCTCCACCTACGGATACGGCAGCCAGATCAGGAGCACCATGATCTGTGCCTACAGCGTCGGCAAGGATGCCTGCCAGGGTGACTCCGGTGGCCCTCTGGTCTCCGGTGGCGTCCTTGTGGGTGTTGTCTCCTGGGGCTACGGTTGCGCCTACGTCAACTACCCCGGTGTCTACGCCGATGTGGCTGTCCTCCGCTCCTGGGTGGTCAGCGCCGCTGGCAGCGTTTAAGGGAAGGGAATCCAAGCGAATAAAACAAGCATTCTGATTATAAATCTTTGCTGGCGTCTTTATTTGGGGTAATCATCAATCACGGGCGGCCGAGTTCCACAGTCGGTTCTTTGTGTTGGCGTTGGCCTTGTCGCTCCTGGTCACGGGACGAAGATGAGCCGCGTCCACGACGTCCCTAGAAGGTTGCGGGTTACTCGAAATGTCTAAGGATGAGGGGCTTGGTAGTGCTTACTTGAACTCCTCGTAGCTCTGGGTGTTGTACACGGCCCTCAGCTTGGCGTCGTTGCGCAGCTGGTAGAGTTCGCCATCGCGGATGCACTGCAGGCAGCTCTCCCGCAGCCGGATAATCTCCTCCGGCGTTATCTTCCACTCCTCCATAGTGCACAATAATCGATTGTTGCTGTTGATTTTCGCTTTGAGTTCCGTTGCCTGGGTAACTGCCTGGTGTTCCTATCGCCGGCTGAAGTGTAGAAAAGGCTACTTTATAGAGTCTATCGCCGGCGATAAGCTCCCATTAGCCGGCGATTAACTTTTACTGCCCTTCGTCGAGGCGACCCGCCATGTATGGCTTTCGTGCTCAGGTTCTGGCAGTTTGTACTTGGCTTTCGGAATGGCTGTTTACGGAGTAGTGTTCGTCCTCCTCTTCCTTGGAGCCACGGCGACTGCAACTCCTGTCGAGACCAATGGCCGGATCGTGGGCGGGCAGGATCAGGTCATTCGGAACGCTCCCTGGCAGGTGTCGATCCAGATCAGTGCGCGTCACGAGTGCGGTGGCGTCATCTACAGCAAGGAGATTATCATCACGGCCGGGCACTGTCTGCACGGGAAATCTGTGACCCTGATGAAGGTGCGCGTTGGCGCTGAGCACCACAACTACGGCGGAACCTTGGTGCCCGTGGCGGCCTACAAGGTTCACGAGCAGTTCGAGACCCGCTTCCTGCACTACGACATTGCTGTGCTACGTCTCTCCACGCCCCTCACCTTTGGCTCCTCCGTCAGAGCCATAAACCTGGCCAGGGAGAGTCCGGCCAGTGGCACGACTGCCACGGTCACGGGATGGGGCTACACGGAGGTGGGAGCCCTTGCCGATAGCCTCCAAACGGTCAAGCTCTCCATTATCGATCGTGGAGAGTGCGCCTCTGATGAATATGGCTACGGCTGGGATTTCGTGGGCGAGGAAACCATTTGTACCACCAACACCGTGGATGGTGGCGGCGGGGATGCCTGTACCGGAGACTCAGGAGGTCCTCTGGTGGCCAATCACCAGCTGGTGGGCATTGTATCCTGGGGCTACAGGTGCGCCGAGGTCAACTACCCCGGTGTCTATGCCGATGTGGCGGTTCTAAGGCCTTGGATAGTTAAGGCCGCAAATGCCATTTAGAGTAAATTGATAAAATAAACAAAAAGCACACCTAAGATGTAAAAAAGATAATTAAATTATTGGGAAATCGCCCCCCAGGTGGAATCGAACCACTTCGACGCTAATCGACTACGGATTTGAAGTCCGCACCCCGGACCACCGAAGCTCAGTGGGGCAAAATCTAACAAACAGGTTCTCCTATTTAAGCGCACGTCGCGCGGAATAAGAACTTGGGAATTAGAAGAGCACTCAACTAAGAGATTTCAGTGTTTTCACAAGATAACTCGATATCAGTTTTGTAAGGGGGAAATGAGTTTATCAACTCTCATCTTTTAGATGCTGTAGGAAAAAGTATTAAGAGTTAATAAAACCTATGTTCTTTTGTTAATTTACAAAAATAAGATTTCATACCTACAAAAAGGTTTAGTTTTTATTACAAAATATTAACTTGGAAAATTAGCAAAATTCATTTATGGAATGCAGTAGCAAAATGTAGTAGTATATAAAGCATATATATAAATCAAATACCATTGAGAACGTTGAGGAGACTATTTCAGCAAAAGATCAAGGTTTTGGGATAGGGTATTCACAAGACGCATCACTTGCGTGGCTGCTGGATGTGGTTGAGGGGCTTCTGCTGCACAGCAGCCGGCGGCTTGTGCGAATGGGCCACCTGGGCGGACGCGGGCGTAAAGTCCGTGTTGCCCTTAACGGGAGCACCGCTCACCACGCCGGAGTTCACGGCAACGGGTTGCTGATGGCAATTAAATAATTATTAAATGAATATTTTAAATGAATTGTTAAAGTCTCACTGTTAGTCCAGTGCAATCCTCGGCATCCTTGGGCGCACGCTCGGCTGTGGGCGCCTTGTGCTGCACAATTCTCATGCCGCCCGCCTTCACTGCAAAGTCGAAAGAAACCCAAATTAGAAGTCGAACTGCATCTGACGTCAGCAACAAAGTAGGAATCTTTTTTTGGACGCAATAGAGCGTCTGCATGTGTGTGTGTGTGTGCGGGCCCGGGTTGTTTGTTTACTTATCAGTCTTTGCCGAAACAGGTTAAGATACTGATAAGGCCGTAGATATTGCGGCCATTGATACGAATTGCTGCATTATTAATTGCCAGCAAGGCATTTGGTACACTCCCAACCTTCTTATTGGATTTATTTGGACAAAAACAAAAACATGCCTCCGAGCACGCACACACGCATACCAATGCAAGAATGCACTTACGTGCAGGTGGGTGGCCAGCCACAAGATTCGGTTGCTCATCTGCCATTTTCGCTGGGTTGTTATTATAAACTATTAAAGGAAACCCACAATTAAATATTTAAGTGAAATACAGCAGAATTTGCGCACTTACCAGTTGCTTTGTTTTTTTTGTAAATAATAAAAAACCATCGATGGCACTATTGAAGTATCGAATTTTTACCACCATCGATTGTTTTGTGTCGCTATCGATGGTGCAAAATATTCACAACAGCACAGAGCACAAGGTGAAGAAATTCATTTATTAAATATTAAATATTAAATATTTTCTAATGATTAAATAATTTTGATCTGTAATATTTTAAGTTATAGGTTGAAAAACGATCAAAATAAATCTTTATTTTTGTTTGCCCAAATATCGAAACTGCGATATTTTTATATGATATTTTTGTTCAAGACGTCGATATGTACCAAAAGGCGCTGGAAACGTTGCCAGACTGTGCAAAAAGGCAGTTTGAAAATTATTTAAAAATTAATTCAAAAATTCGAGTAACGAATTTAAGTGCCATACAGTTTTTTTTGTTTTTGCTGAGGCTTTTAGCCAAGTAAACCGCTATTAATTCGTTGTGCTAAAAAAGTCGATCCTTAATTTCGACAACAGCTTCATAGGTGTCCACAACTTCTTTGTTTTTGTACAAGATGACTACGCCCTTGACAAAGCCTCGTGGCACAGTAGGCGGAACGGGATCTGTATTGAGAACGACGTCCTTGTAGTAGTAGAGTCCTTTCGGGATGGGACATGGCTTAAACATGCCGGGAAAATTCGTGTTCACATCATACTTTAATGTGTCGTTGGCATAGTCCCAGTACTTCAGTACAGCATCGCACGAACGTAGGTCAGAGGTTCCGAAGGGCAATAGCTTATAATTGCCATCTCCATTGACATCATTGTAGGACTTCACGGTAACCGTATATTCGTTGTCGATATCCCTTTTCAAGTGTACCGTGCCGTTTAATCTGCGGTCTCGTCCCGTCATACGAAACTTGGTAAAGTCACAGATATCGGGGCTTGAGGCGTTAAAGGATACCACGCGCACGTCAACAAATCTTAACATTGACGTTGGAAACATCTGTGTGAAATTACAACCATTAAAAATATATTAAGTTATTGATTAATAGTTTATCTTTTACGTAGGTCTCGATGAACAGCACCGGCAAAATATAAATTCCGTACTTCAGCATGGCTTCTCTCCCTGGTCTAATCCGGACTGCAGAGCTTTCACAGATGCTTGATATTTATAGGTAAATCGGTTGCCCGATTAGCTTCATGTAACAATTATTACCAGGTTAATACTACAATGTTTTGCTAATTTATCTCAATTTATCACGGATTTTCAACTGATGTTTTATAATGGTAATTACGAATAGCAAACATATCAATTTCTTGCTAGAATTTTCAATCAGATTAATCCATGTCCACGCGAGTTACGTTTTACGTTGAAAGCTTCAAAGGATTAGGTATTAGCCAAAAAAAATTGGAATTTAATTCCATTCATTAGGAACTACGATCTTTTATTTGGACAATAAGTTCGTAGACATCGGCAATCTCTCCGTTTTTGTACAAGGTAACAACGCCCTTGATAAATCCTCTTGGCACTGTAGGCGGAACTCTATCTGTATTGGGAAGGACATCCTTGTAATAGTAGATTCCTTTCGGTATGGGGCAAGGCTTGAACTGTCCGGGAAAATCTGTGTTCACACCATACTCGAAAGTTTCGTTGGTGTAGGGCCAGTAGGTATTCATGGCATCGCAGGCGTGCAGCTGAGAAGCGCTGACGGGCAGTAGCTTATAATCGCCATTCCCGTTGACATCTTTGTAGCTTTGTGCGGATATAGTATACGATTCGTTGTCAATATCCACCTTCATGTTAACCGTGCCGTTGATTCTATGATCTCGGCCAACAATACGAAGTTTGGTGAAGTCGACGATGTCGGTGCTTGAGGCGTTAAAGGAAATCACGCGCACTTCCACCTTGCCAAGTTGCATGGGTAACATCTAAAAAATTAACATAGATTAATAAACAATAAATAAATAATAAGAAGTTTCTTACGATGGCCTCAACCAGAAGTAGCAGCAATACATAAAATTTGAATATCAGCATGGCTCCTGTTGTCCTTTGTCCTTGTCACTTTCTGGCCTGCTCCCGAACTGTCAAGGATTCAGTGATCTTTGATATTTATAGGGAAATCTGTTGACTGGATTCGTTAACAAAAAATACCAAGCGCAGTCCAACAACATTGTTACTAATATTACAAGGTAGATAAGATCGGTATTCTGCTACCTAAAACTTGTGTAGTCCCATAATATCACGAATCCGTAACTTACTATAAAGTTCGACTCCCAACTTGCTTCAAATACAATATAAATACGTTAAGTGCTTATGCATCATCTGTATTTATGGCTATTCTTACACCTTAACTAGGTAAATAATAAGTCCTAACTAAATAATAATCACTACCACTATCAATCAGCCTGCGAGATGTTCTGTGCGGCGCTAATCAGGGTATCGTGGATGTCCTTCGCCGACTGGACATGCACCCGCACAGTGTTCAGATAAGTAGGATACGGAATGGGTCCGGCATTCTCCGGCATGAAGCTCTCCATGCGCATGGGCGTTACCGGGCCGGGCAGGTAATGGTTGGAGGAATTCTGCTGCTGCAGGCACTGCATCGCCGTTTTCAAATGGATCTCGATCTGGTCGCAGCAGGCGTAGAAGTCCTCCAGATGCTTGTCGAAACGCGGCACGTGATGGGATCCAGTGTCCCGCTTCAGGTTATCCGCCAGATTGTTCTGCTGCAGCGTGAAGGCACTGGATCGGATGGTGAGGAACATGGACTCCCGCAGCGGGCCAAGCAACGTCTTCACCCGGGAGATGTTGTCCAGTTTCTCGGCCTGCTGCATCGGCTGCGGTTGTTGTTGCTGCTGGTGCTGCACGGGCACCGGCGGTCCAGAGGGCGAGGACTGCATCTGCACCTGCATCATCTGGGGCCCCGCCATGGGCATCATGTTCATGTTGGGATTCATTGTTCACTTGAAATTCGGCAATTAAACAAAATTTACACAGCAAAGTTGGTTGATATTTCTTTCTTCAGACGTTATCGAGTACTCTTGTTAAATCGATAGCATTTATCGATATAAGGCTACTTTCACAGCCAATGCTGCCCATTTTAAGTGAGAAAAGTACGGTGGGCAAAGGGGGATGTGAAAAACAAACACGCATAAATAAATTATTTTTTCAATTCAAGAGAAGCACAAAATCTGTATTTTTTAAATGATTTCAAATTTAAAAACATCAAATAAAATGATCGCAATTTTGATATTTGAACCAACAAAAAATCGTGAAAAAATATCGATATATTGATATTTTCATATATTATCAACAACCCTAGCCTAAAACAGCTGTGGCGCCTAAAACACATTTTTCTATTAGAATTATCCAGGCGCAGGGCGCGTTGCTAAAACCGAACGGAACTGAACAAACACCATGACCAGGTAAGCAGTGCAGTGCCCCCGTGCTGGAGAACTGCCAGACCAGGAGCTGCTGCGGCGTATCATAACCTAAAACTAATACTGGCGCTTGGTTGCACTTGTACCCTTGTACCCCCACCCGCAGGAACAGCATCGAACTGGGCGATGTGACGCCGCACAACATCAAGCAGCTGAAGAAGCTCAATACGGTGGTCTTTCCGGTCTCCTACAACGACAAGTTCTACGTGGATGTCCTGGAGGCCGGCGAGCTGGCCAAGTTGGCCTATTACAATGACATTGTCGTCGGCGCCGTCTGCTGTCGCGTTGATACGACCGAGAACCAGCGTCGTCTATACATCATGACCCTGGGTTGCCTGTCGCCATACCGCCGCCTGGGCATCGGCACCGTTATGTTCGAGCACATCCTGAACTATGCCGAGAAGGATGGAAACTTTGATAGCATTTTTCTGTAAGAAATCTTTGGGCCAGATTGCCTTTAACTTAGTAAAACTTTTAGATTTGATACATCTTGAAGACAAGATACACTAATATCACCCCTTTCTTCTTCATAGGCACGTCCAAATCAACAACGATGGAGCCATCGAGTTCTACAAGAAATTTGGCTTCGAGATTGTCGACACCAAGGAGCAGTACTATAAGCGCATCGAGCCAGCGGACGCCCATGTTCTGCAGAAGGCGCTGCGACGCACTGCCGGTGCAACTAATGCCAGCTCCGCCACCAGCAACTCAACCGCCAACTCCAATACCCGCAGCAAAGCACGCCAGTTTACGTTTGTGTGAGAGGACGACGAGCTTCAAATTCGAATGGTGTGACCAGTGACAGACATGGAGAGAGGCGGCCAAAACGATGTATTCAATTAGTCCGATCATATCTATGTGTAATCAATATTAATGAACAACCCCCGCGAGGGAATAAATAGCTCTGTACGGCTCTCTGGCCGGTCTAAATTCAAAAAGGTTCCTTTCAGCTAAGCACAGGATGCAGCACGACGACGGCTTTGTGTACTGCTACGGGAATCTGTACAATCTGATGCTGTACTGGGGATTGATCACGTTTCGAGTGCAAAGTCCTGCGAAAGGTGGAGCTGCCTCAACGGGCTGGACAGTGGCCTATGCCCTGGGGACTCGACTTCTGGTAGTATCCTGTTTCCTGGGCAGCGTTTTCGTTAAACTTAGTGACCCAGAGATGGCGGCTGCCATATTTGGTCACCTCAGCCCGCTGGACAAGGCGATGCTAGTGTGGGAGGGCCTTAGCTGTTCCATCACCTACGTGGAGTACTGTCTGTCGTTGGATGTGCAGAGACGGAGGCACCTGCGTCTCATCGCCAGCCTGCAAGCGTTCGATCGGAACATTTCGGAGCAGTTTCCTCGGGTTAAGTGGAACTATCAACGCACTCGATGGAAGTACTGGTACGGCACCGTAATCGTGGGCTTCTGTTTCTTCTCCTTCACCATTTCTCTGGTCTTTGACACGGCGCAATGCTCCTGCGGCATACCGTCCACCCTGCTGATGGCCTTCACCTACACCCTGCTGACCAGTTCCGTGGGAGTGCTGGGATTCGTTCACATTGCAATCATTGACTTTGTGCGCCTGCGCATGCGACTCATACAGAAGCTCCTGCAGCAACTCTATCAAGAGGGTGAGGCTGGTCACCAGAAGCTGCACGAGCGGATTGCCCACCTTTTTGTGATGGCCAAGCGCTGCTCCTCCCTTCTCGCGGAGCTTAATAGTGTCTTTGGATTCGCTGCCGCCGCCGGCATCTTCTACGACTTTACCATTATGACCTGTTTCGTGTACGTCATCTGCCAGAAGCTGCTTAGCCGGGAGTCTTGGGACCTGGAATATATGTTCATGTTGCTCCATGTGGCCATACATTCCTACAAGGTAATCATCACGAGCACCTACGGCTATTTGGTGCAGCGAGAGGTGGGTTTGGTCGGCTGGGCAGGACTTTAATTAATTGGTATCTGCTCCCCTACAGAAACGCAACTGTCTGCACATGCTGGGCAACTATGCAAGCCACTTTCCTGGCCAGGATTTGGCACGGCAGCAGACGGAAGACTTTCAGCACTGGCGCATGCACAATCGGCAGGCGGCACTGGTGGGCAGCAGTATTAACCTTAATGTATCTACTATTAACCTGGTGAGATCAAAACATTGAAGTCTAGCCGGGATATAGTGTTAACTTTCATCTTCCTCCTCCTGGCAGGTATACAATGGCATGGCGAACTATGTGATCATACTGGTGCAGTTACTATTCCAGCAGCTGCAGATCAAGGAGCGTCAGCAGAGCTTGGGCAGGGATGTGGACATTGTGGGGCCTATTGGACCCATTACTCACATGGACTAATACGGTTAACCCTTGCAGATTTTATCGCCAGCTGCAGCGCTCATAGAAAGATATTTGAATTAAATGGGGCTGCGCGCCATCGATCGCGAAGCAGGGTCGCACTGCACCAAAAAAGTCGTTGGCCACACTGAAATGGCAAAACGATATTCGGCGGCGAGCATTATTTTACGGTATTCTACCTACCGATTTTGAATGGATTAATAATTATTATTTATGAAAATACAATAAATAAATTTAAAATTTAAAGAAAATGGCCACAGCCTTAGAACGATCAGTCGCAAAAGGCACTTTTTGGCTCTTGATGTGAAGACTTCAAGAACCGGGTGGGTTTTTACAGAATCTATATAAAAATCATTATGATTCCGAGGCACGTAAAGATCACTAGCTATACATACATATATCATCCAAGTATCAAAAGCGGAACTATATAGTCTGAAATATTCAAATAATAATGATAATTAATAATAACTTTTTTTGAGCCCTTTGTCAGAAATTCACATATATTATTTCTACCAAGAAATTCGTGCACCATTAAAACATTCAATTTGTATAAATACCATAACTATAATTAATGCGTTTATTCTAAAATTCTTGACGTTTAAAGAGATTTCAGCTCGAGAGTTAATCAATGAGGGCAAATTTTATTGTTGCAATATGCCAAATAATGGTTGGGTCAATGCAGAAACTATTCCTGAATGGGGCATCGTGTGAGGATGATTTTGGGGTCAGGTGCATATGTACATAAGTAAATATGTACGTATTTGGTGCAGATTGCATCAAAACTCCGATAGGCGGACAACAACATATAAAAACCGCCTACATTATGTACAGCTCGCACTCTGCCCATGTATATTATATACATGTATGCCTAGCCGTATATACATATGTATGTATGTGCACACGCAAAGCGCTCGCTCGCCTACTCCGCAGTCCGGACATCGTTTATCGATTTGCGAAAGGCAGCAGCAGCAGCAGCAGCAGCACCAGCAGCAGCGGCAACAGCAACATCCGAGCTCCACCAGCGGCGGTAGGCCGCTCTCCTCCACTTCGCTCCGCTCCAGCTCGCTGGAATAGAGAAACCCCCTTCCTCCCGCCATCACCACCAGCACCCTGCCGCCTCCCTTTTACTCTCATTTTGCGGCAGCCACACACACACTCTCACGGCTGTACGTACACACAGATACATATAGACAGGCCTTCGCCGCCGAACGCCAAAACGCCCAGCGGCCCCCACCTTCCCCCTATGCCCCTTCAAGCCCGCCCTCTATTCAACGAAATGTTGTTGCTGTTGCTGTGCTTTGTTGTTGCTGCTGCTGTTTGGGGGCTGGCAATGATGATGACGATGATGGCGAATGGCAATGATGATGATGACGTTTGGAACTGGCAAACCGGGAGCTATGCGAGTGTGTGTGTGTGTGTGTGTGTGTGCGAGAAAGAGGAAGACCGAGAAGCGGGGGCAGCCGGCCGCCAGGACTTGGGCAGGCGGTGAGTGGGCGGGAGAGGCTAGGCGGCGGAGAAGGAGAGAGGGAAGAGAGAAAAGCGAAAAAATACTTATAATAAAAGCAACAAAAAACCCGCACAAGCTGAAGAGATACAAACATACAAGCACACGCAGCCAAAGCACAATACATATATAAACAGGCGCCGCCGCCGTCGTCGTCGTCGTTGTCGTCGTCGCCTTGCTATAAGTATAGCCGTGTGTTTGTGTGTTAGTTTGGGGCCGTCGCCATACCTCGCTTCAGCATACCCCAAAACCCCCTCCCCCCACCACTGACTGGCTCTGCTGCTGCTGTGGCTGCTTCTTCTTCTCGCAGCGGCGCGGTAAACCCGTGTCAATGGGGGCGTGGCGGGCGGCGTGAGGAGGTAGGTAGCCTGACTGGTCGTAGGTTCGCAGGCAACAAAAACAACTTGGCGGAAAGGCAAGAGTCGCAACCAGAACAACAACAATATCAAGCTCCAAGGAGTTCAAAACCGAGCTTAGGGGAGCGCAAGGCAGCGGCGGGGTAGAACGAGGCGGATCGATGTAGCCACTTCTTGGCTGGGCCTGGCATCTCCATATCTCGTCCTCTCTCTCTTCCCTCCACACTTTCGTATCGCCCTGGAAAGCTGTCGTCTAGCGGTACAATGTTTCACTCTCTCTTTCCCGCAAGTGATAAGGATTAGCTGGCGATCTTGGTCTTTCTCTCGTTTTTTTCCACTCTCACTCTCTTTGGGCCATCCATCCTTTCGATATTTCGTTGATATATTGTATCTTCGATTTTCATTGTGCCTTCGGCCATTTCCCTATGACCTTGAACTTCGCTGCCTCAGCACGTGATAATGCAGACGGGTGCAACAGTTTCCTCAGTGCAAATTGCTTTTAAGCGCTGATTTTGCAGCAGCAGGAAAGTGCGGGTGTTCAAGGGGCAGCAACAGCAGCAGCATCGCAATTCTGTCGCATGCAGAAAATATATGAACAAACATACATATAGAAAATGTACAAACATACAAGGCACTATGGTGCAACTAGCAACAAAAACAACATACGGCCACAGCTCGAGTGTTGTTTCTTTTTTTGTTGCTTTTTGCCTGGTGGGCGGTTAACGCTGGAGCCCCCTGTTTCTCTCCGTTTCCCCCCTCCGCTTTGCTGTGCGCTTCGTGATGATGAGGTTTTGCCTTCTTCTTGTTCTTCTTTACACGTCCTCCAACGGCGTGTGCGTTTGTGTGAGAGTGTGCGCGCGCGGCAGGAGGGTGGTGGTGCTGCTGATGTCGGTGTTGGTGGGTCTGGGTGGAGTGGAGTGGGGAGCGGCATGTCGGGAAAGAAGGGGCCACAGAGGCAGCAGGGTGGAGGCACAGGCACGGTCTGCTGCCGCCGTCGCTGCTGCTGGCGTGCCTGTGTGTGCATGCAGCTCTGTTCGTCGTCGTCGTCGCGTCGCGTTTCATTCAAGTGTCCAACGTTTGCCAGAGCGGTCACAACGGTACTTCGACGGCGGACGGTTCGCAATTCTCTCTCACGTCTCTCTCTCTCGTTCGCTCGAGCCTTAAGGAACACGGGGGCGGAGGAGAGTCGAAGAGTTCGGCAGTGCACACGCACCGTTAGAAAATCCGTTGGTTAGCATGAAGGATGTGAAAGTGGCGCGCGCAATAAGCGAATCCTCGACAACGTCCGATAACACCTCCGACTTCATCGAGATCGTCAAGAAGTACGATGTGGTCTACAACAATCACAATCCCGATTACAAGAACGTGGAAGTCAAGCTAAAGGTGTGGACGCAAATCGCGGACGAGATTGGTCTCTCAGTGGGTAGGTAAAACAACAATAATATAAAAAAGAATAACCCAAAGGAGGCGGCGGCTGAAATTGAATTACGTAGAACGAGCACACACTGCTGTACCGCGCATACATACACAAATACAGTGTGTGTGTGTACCTGTCAGCGGACAAACTCAAACCGCCGCCCGGCCTGATATTTTTCGAACGCTGGTATATATATAATATTTATGTGTGTGTACGTATGGGCTCGCGCTGGGGTGTGAGGGGGAGCGCGAGTGCGGTCGGCAAATTGCAGCGAGAAGCAGAAAACAAAAAATAAAAGGAAAACACTGGCGCTGCTGCTGCTGCTGCCACTGGCACGCAGAAAAAACAAACAAAAACAGAAATTGAGCGAAAACTGCGCGCTCTCTGATGCTGAGAGAGCGAAAGAGACCGATAAGGAGAGAGCATTCAAATGGGGGGTGTGGGAGGCAGGGTGTGAGAGCTTTTCAAAACAAAAACATTGCACGGCATTGCCAGGTGTGAAAAATAACTGAAACGCGCAACCACCTGTGATTTAAATTTTGTTCAGATTTTATGAGATAGCTTAATATCTCAAATAAGAAACAATTCTTATTGGCCATCTAATTTTTTTAAAGAATTTGCTCGACAAGGAACAAGCTTACAAAAGTAATAAACAAAACGAAAACCCAATATTTTTCTTATTTTATATGTTTTGCAGAGGCCTCTAAGCGAAAATGGAAAAATCTAAGGGACAGCTACACAAAGTATCTGCGCTCGTTCCGTGTGGGAACCAAGACATCCAAGAAGTATCAGTACTGGGCCCATGCCGACCACATGGAGTTCCTTAAGCCCTTCCAGGGACCGGGCAGGTAAATAAACAACTCTTTACCCAATATCTTCTCCAAAACTAATATATTATCCTGTTGCAGAAACTCCGCCAATGGCAATGGCAAATCCAACGACGAGGACGATACCGAGTGTGATTTCGGTTACCAAGTGCTGGCCAAGGCGGCCAGCAATGGAGGCGAGGATGAACTGAAGATCACCATTGCCACAGCTTCGGCGGGTTGCTCTTCGATTGGAACGCACACGGTCAATACGTACACCACGGCTTTGAGCAGCACTTTGGCGCCAGCTCCGACGTCCAGTTTGGGCGTGGCCACGCCCCCCAACCTGATCTCGCCGGGCAGCAATTTGGGCGGAGGACCTGGATCCGGAGGAGTGGGAGTGCTGAATCACAATACAAATAGCAATGGCAGCGCCAACGGGAGTCTCAACTGTGCTGCAGTTGCTCCGCTCAGTTCCCTCACACCGCCGGCCACCAGTGGCTGTAATTCCGCCGTCGTCCTGCCCCTGCCCATCTCACCTGCAACCTCTGCAGCTGCCGCCGCTGCTGCTGCCGCTGCCGTCAGCAAGGCCAACGCAAATGCTTTGGCCTCGTTGGCCACCCACCTGCCCATGGGCATGGGCGTGGGAGGATTGGCCCAACAGATGTTTCCACTGGCCACGCTCAAGGCGGCCGCAGTAGCTGCTGGACTGCCGCTGCCGCCCACTGTCACCCCGCCGGGATGCAGCAGCTCCAGCGGACCTAACAGCAATGTCGGCTGTCTGATCATCGAGCCGCATCTCTTTGCCGCCGCGGATAACTTCAAGAAGGAACTAACCGCAGCGGCTGCGGCCGGGACTCCGCTGGGATTATTCCAGAACCTGGCCAACCAAGTGCAGAATGCCAATCGCTTGAACGGCGGCAGCTGTACCGGAGTTGCTTTGCCCTTGGGCAATCCCACGCCACCCCCGCCGCCTCCAGCGCCACCGGCCTCCAAGGTGCGGAGAGTTCAACCCTCGCCGCAGACGACGGCCATCAATCTCAGTTGCTCTGCCGTGGGAACACCCGGTCAATTCCCACAGCCCCAGGTGCAGATGCAGCAACAAATCCAACAGCAGCAGCAGCAACAGCAACCGCAATCTCCCGCTAAAACGCGCAAGATTAGCGATCCGCGTTTCCCCAGTGACTGGGATGTGTCCGCGGTGCTGCAGGCCAACCGGGAACTGGACGCCAACACCCTGTTCTTCCTGAGCCTGGCACGGCAGGTGCGGGCCATGCCCATGAAGTTCCAGTCCCTGGCCAAGATGCGCTGCATGCGGATCGTGAGCGATCTGGAGCTGGAACTGGAGAACTTTGACTGCAACGGAGGTGCGCCGCCGCCGGACGATTCGGGCGGGGGAGCTGGTAATCTGAAGTACTGCAGCATCGATACTCCCCCACCGCCGCCGCAGGATGGTTCGGTGGTGATCCTGCCGCCGCCAGTCGGACCCGAGGGCTCCACGGAGCACTTTGTGTATGTGATGTCCCCGTCGCGGGTCGAAAGCATGATCGACATCTCCTCTGACGAGGAGGCGACCATGAACGGGGTGCCCTCCTCGACGGTGGGCTCCTCTGGACAGGTTTAATCGTACTTCGCACTCGTACAAGCTATCTCTAATTTAAATTAAACTTAAATTAATCTCAAAGTAGACGTGAATCGTTTCGTTTTCGGAACTTTTTATTTTGGGGGCGACGGGCGATCGATCCTTTCGATGCTTATGGGTACAAAATGTGGAAAAATCTCTTCGTGGTGGGACCACCCGGGGCCAATTTGATGCTAGGTGATTTAATGCGAATGAATTTCATTCAGGAAGTCGATGACGAGGTGGCATCCTCCAAACAGAATGGAAATCCCTCTTAGGCCTGCACCTTGCTCTTGGTGGTGAAGGCAAAGTAGGCGACGCCGCCGACGAGGAAGGCAGCCAGCAGCTCGGCCTTCACCCAGGGACCCTTGTAGGCGCTCTTCGTGGGCACAGCAATGTCCAGCAGAGACTTGACCGACGACACCTTATCGCCATCGCGCTGGGCCTTGCGCACATTGGCATAGCCGTCCTCGTCGAAGAGACGCACCTGGACATTGCCGCTGCTGCCCTGCTTGATGTCCTCAACCCAGCTCACCTAACATGGTAAAAAAAAAGGATTAGGTGCTGTGTTCGGCGGCACTCCCGATGGGACTTCCAGCTCACCTGGTACTTGTTGTCGCCCACCTGGGCCACAGGCACCACCTTGCCGCAGGGGAACTCAGCAAACAGGCTGGCGGGTGCCGCTCCGCTGCACTGCAGCGTAATCTCGCCGACATGGGCCAGCTGGGTGAGAATCGTGGCATCCTGGGTGCTGAACGAGCTCACCGTAGCCTTGCAGCTTCCGTACACGCCGGACGCGCACACGGCGGCAATCAAACAGATGGCAAACAGTTGACGGGACATCTTGGTGGAGTTTTGTGTTGGTTTTAATTGAGGAATGGGGAGAAGTTTATGAAATTAGCTCCAGCAGACTTTCTTTTGGGTTTAAACAATCGCCACGACAGCACGAAACGTCATCTGACAGCCGAAAAGTGCCGAGTTGAGCTGTCAAACAATCGATAGTCCAATCTTATCGATGCAGTGTTGTCATACCTAGGAAGGGTAGGAAACATTGCTGTATACGATGGTTGTTGACAGATGCCAAGACCTTTTTGTATAGAAAATGAACAAGTTTAAAATAAAAATTTATGAATTAATGTATAAAATAGATTTTATATTTACCTAAGAATATATTATATTCTTTAAAAGGAAATATTAAATATAATTTCTGGGTACCTAGACAGGGTGGGAAAGTTTGCTAAGCACATGCGATATTATTTGACATGACTCTTGGCGATATTTGTAAGTTTTAGATATATTTGTATTTAAATATTACTTTATTTATATACATTTATATAAATCTTTTAATATGCGTTTACAAATTAAAGAAATTTCTCGGTAAAATATATGCGACCTTATACCCAATATATCAAAAAACAATCGTCTCAATAAAAACTGTCAAATTTCTAGCAGTTGAAAGATATCGCCATTGTTATCGATTTGGCGGTTGATTTTAATTATTGTCGTTATTTATGAAAGCTTGAATTAAATAAATACATTATAAATATAAAGACTTTTTAAGTTCGAAGTTCGAATAAAAAATGAAATTATACCAACTAACAACCAATCAATTTCGAAATTAGTTGCTAAATTTTATCAATCAAAAACCTAAAATCGCATTTAGATTGGTCCAGGCCCGTTCCAGTCACAGTCACAGTCGCCGTAATTTTGTTTCCCACGCCTTTCGCAATTAAAATAAGTTTTCCACTGACATGCTGCCCCGTTTCGTACCGCTCCGTATTTGGTTACGGGCACCGACTCCCTACTATATCTACTATATCTAATATGCATTTACCCGGCGCCACTTATTTACGGCATTTGCATTGTAATTGAATTGATTTCGAATTTTTCGAATTGCACAACGAACTGAGGGGGGCGACTACTCCTGTCCGATCCTGTGCAAAGCGCGTCGTCAAAGTCAAGCCATAAATATTGACTGGAAATGATTAATGCCCATCCAGCGAATGGCCTTTCTTGCCGTTTTGTTTTAAGTACATTTTATTGGCAATCCACAAAGGTTTGCATATATATGTATGTATATAGTGTGCCTAACAGGGCGGCATTCGTACATATGTTTGGGCTGTGACCTTGGCTGGGGCTTGATTTGGTTTTGGTTTTTGATTTTATGCCATTTTCTGTGTTTGTGTTTGCGCCGCCCCTCGGACCCCCCTCTGCTCCTTTTTGTACTGTTATGTTCGTTACTTTTCTTTGATTGCCACCGCGCACGGAACTTTTCCACCGCCGCCGAACTTTGCATGTCTTTGATGAATTTGAAATTGTCACAAATGTGAAAGTTTTTCACATCCTACTGGGAAAGCGAGAGATACTCACCCACACACGTACTGACAACTGAATTTGCATCTAAGGAAAATTTGCTGACATTGAGCGACTTGTACGCATTTCTCCTCTCGCCAGGGGGTTTTCCTTCCCCCTTTTTTATTTTTGCGAACTCAAACTCATTCATTCACGGTCGGATTTGCATATTGCCAAAAAACTAACAAAAAGCACACACAGCAAATGCTGTAATCCTTTCGATTATGAGGCGTAAAGTGGGTGGGTTTAGTGGTTCGTAAATGAAAACAAAAGTTCGTGCGGGTTCATTGAGTCGCAGTCGAAAACTTGCCAGACCCCAGCGAAATTGCACGTGTCTCCGGAAGGGGTTGGAGGAAGCCCAAGGGGGAGGTAGCCAGGTTGAGATGCACTCAACCAAAAAAAATTACTTTTCTAAAATTAGGAATATTAAATTTATTACATGATTCGAATTTCAGTGTTTCAATTACAAACAAAAAGAGTTACCTTTCTACCTTGTTTAACCAACACTTTTTAGTTGACAGAACACAGAGTCGATAGAATTAATTGTCAACCTGGTGACAACTTGTCATCAACGTCAAAGTTCTGTCAGCAAAAAATTTTCATTCCTTTAAAGTGTTAACCATACCTACAATATGGAAAACAAGTTAGCCAAGCGTACAAAGGAAGAGGTTGAGAAGGAAATGGCTCCAAGTGGTGCCACAGAAGAGATGCCGGCAGTGGTCATCAAGGCATCGCGAAAGCGTGCCGAAAAGATTCGATTTTCCGAACCCGAGAAGGAAATACCAAAAAAGAAGAAGCTTGAGAACAAGACTAAGGACGTGGCCAAGGAGTCCAAGGAGTCTGCAAAGGCGGCCAAGAAGCCAGCCAAGGCGTCGAAGAAGCGGGACAAGGAGTCCAAGAAGTCAGCCAAGGAGGAGGAGATTGAGGAGCCGCAAGAGAAGGCTTCTGCCTCCGAAGGAAATGGTAAGTCATCAAAAACTAGAGAGAAGCAGGAATTAAAGAAAATTCTTTTCCCAGTTGGCGAAGAGAAGACTCCGCCGGGAAGCCCTGAGGATGAACCTCGCACGCCTGAGGGAAGACAGCCCCCGAGACTGCCTTTCAAAACCCAAGCAAGATGCAAATTGGACACGTGGTTTTTCAAATCTGAGAAAGAAACCCCAAAAAACAGCAAAACAACAAAGAAAGAAAAGAAGCAGAAGAAAAAGACATGCAAGAAAGTGAAAGCAGCAAAGGAGAAAAAGTCGAAGGACTGATGCAACTTAAGGATTTTTTTTTCAACTTAACATTTACCCAAGATTTAATAAATTTTTTATAAATTTTTCCAAGTGTCCTTGTGGCAGCTAGTGGGTGGTGTGGCTTGGGGTTGTCTGACGTGTGGGTGTGAGCAGGAAATGGAACAAACAACGGAGCCGCAGGAGCCGCGGAGAGAGCCAGCATAACAGGCGAAAGACTCCCTCGGACTCCTTGCCAACGATTTTGCGATTTTGTTGATTGTTTGTTGGCAACATAAACGCGAAGCTCCTCTTCATTCACAAAAAAACGCAGTCGGTGCAGGGCATTCGAGCCAAGTGGACGACAAAAGCGGACGTGGAAGGCATCGCAACCTCATCGCGATCCCCGGAGAACTGGATGCGAGCTTTCGCTTTCGTGACTCCAGCCGGTTTCTGTGCGGTTCTCGGTTTCTCCATTTCGGTTTCCCTTTGTTGACAAAGTTATTGCCGCCACGGGCCTAATGACTTCGTAATTGATTTGCATTCGATGTGGCACATTGATTGGCAATTGAAACGTAAGCCATCGAAGCTCACCTGCACTCCCTCGGTGCCCACTCCAGCGACAACCACTCATCGTCACCGTTGCTAATCAAGGCTATCAAGGCTAACCTGGCCGCCACCATGTCGCTGTCTGTGGCCAGCCGTCGTCGCCACCAGACGACGAACGCTCCATCGTCCAGCGGCAACCACTCCTCCTTCTCATCCACTCCTGGCGGCCGCTACCAACTGCCGTTGTCCGTGCGGAAGCAGCACTCCTTCATCGAGCCCCCGGCCAGGTTCACCGCCCAGCAGCGGGGTTACCTCTCGCGCGGCCTCTCTGTGGGCAGATCCATCGAGAATATCCGCCAGAAGCTGTATCCTGGCAGCAGGCAAAACTCCCTGGCCGTTGAGGAGTCCACGGCGAGGATTGCTCCCAGGATTACAGCCTCACAGGTCCAGGGCTTGAGGCTGAGGGACAAGAGCCTGGTGGCGTGGTCATCCACTTCGTCGCTGTTAAAGGATCAGGAACCGGAGAGGAGCACGCAGGCGGAGCCGGCAGAGGGAAAGAAGTGAGTAGGGTTGGCAATAATTTCCTTAAAATTAGAAATGTTAACAAAAGGAAATTGAATTTAAATTGAAGAGTATCCTGGAATGAAGGAATTTTTAAGGGAATTAGAAGATTTTTTCAGGTATCGTGAGCAATTTTTAGAGGTCATGATTCATGAAACATATATAATACTTCCTAGGGAATATATTTCATTATTTAAACTTTACTTTAAATTAATAGGCTAAAAGCATTCCCTTATAGTTACTAAACCCTGTAAACCTGCAAGCTATTAGAATTACCCTCAAACCCTAATAGGTTTCGAAGCAATATCTTCTCAAGGACCTCCTCTCCATGTTACCACAAATTGCTGGAATTCAAATAGCCAAAAAAAATACGAAATGAATTGTCGCACCTATGGAAACCCAGAGCTCCTTTTTTGTTTGACCTTGGTGCCAGGCGAACAGTGCGTATACGTAATAAATCCAGGCGTATATCCAGTTGTAATGTCTGCCCTGATATCATCTATATAAATATATATATATGCCGAAAGTGACACTTTCGATATCGTCGCGTCAAGTTCTGGGTGTGTTTCTGGTGGGTGTGCAATTTGCATGCTTCACGCCGAAATCAAACGTCAAAGTTTTATGTTTCCAGTGCATAACACACGCTAGACATGCTTCAAGAGGGGGAGGAGCTAGGAGGAGCTGGGAGTAGGAGCTGGGAGGAGGAGCTGTTAGGAGGAGCTGGGAGGAGCTAGGAGGAGCTAGGAGGAGCTAGGAGGAGCTAGGAGGAGCTGGGAGGAGGAGTAAGAGCTGGGTGTAGGAGCTGGGAGGAGGAGCAGGACTAGGACCTAAAGGAGCTGTCCCACCCACCTGGCGGCACACTTAAGTCGATCATTGCCCGCTGACAAGATAGTTGAGAGAGGAAAACTTGCAGGGGGTGGACTTGGGGGCGGACTTGGAGGTGCAATGACCCTTTACAATTCGTAGACTCACTTTCGTCGGTCCGCATTTTCCGCTTTTCGGGGCGCCAATTGTAAAACGTAATTGACATGGTTTCCTTTTTCATCGCGCGCCAAAGTTAATTTTTATTTCTGGTGCCTTGCATGCATACCGGATTCTCGATTCTCGATTTTGAGGAATCGGGAACAGCATAAATTGCCTGAGGGGGCCAGCCCGCAACTAATGCCAAATAATTTGATTTAAATTTAGAAGCCTGACGACGCTACTAGGTCACTCGAAACTTTCCATTTTCAATCCGATTTCCATTTCGATTTCCCATTTTCCATTTCCCATTTACCACTTATACTTTCTCTTTGCAGCAGCGCCAAGGCGGACAAGAATCGCATAAATCTAAACATAGTTTTGTCCCAGACCATAAGGGCCACCAACGAGCGGGAGCAGGAGCCGGAACTCGAGCAGGATCTGGATCAGGATCAGCCGGAGCCACAGGCTGAGGTTCCCGCTGAGATCCCTTTGAGCATCTCGCCTGCTTTGACCGTCCAGCGGCGTCCGCCCCTGGTGCGTGCTATGTCCGCTCCGGTCCGCGGTCTGGACGAGAGCAGCAAGGGCGTCATAGCCGCCAGCAAGCGGAGTCAGCAGAAGCTGCGTCGCCGGAAGATCTTTACCAGGACTCCATCCACTTCGGTGGTGACGGATGTCCTTGGCGGCGGCGACTCATCCTCCACGGGTGGAGGAGCAACGAGTAACAGCTCCTCCAAAAAGGCCCTGAATCGTGCTCGCAGCGTGGTGGCACCCGATGTGATTACCCTGGTGTCCCTGCTCAGCTCCGAGGGCAGTGATTCCGAGCGGGAGGACAACTGCTCCACGGTGGTCAACTCGCCACCAGCTGGCGGTGGGGAGAAGCAGCCGGCAGGAGCACAGCGAAGGGCGCCGCTCTTAAGGAAGACGGGCAAATCGGGTAAGTCTTGAGGGGTCTCCAAGGAGGAAGCAAGTAGCATCATCTTGATGCCCAATTCCTAGCTTAGGCTCCCCCACAAAAACCCAACTAAAGCTTTCTGGCAGTCTCGTTTCAAGACAGCTATCCGCCCACCTTCCAACTGGCCTCCAAGGAGTACTCGCACATGATCCGTCGCGGATCGATAGCACCTCTGGCCGCCCGCATTCGAGCCAACCGGCCGCCCACAGCGCCTCCGGTTTCCATTTTCCTCACCGACGTTGGGGTTTCTCCTCCGGGCAAGATGGATCCGCAGAAGCCGAGGGAGGAGGAGCTACTCCCCCTCACGCCACCGGATGAGGCCAAGAAGGAGAACAACAACAATGCGGCCAACTGCGAGGAGTCAGCCGGCAACCAGCCGGATCACAATTATCCAAACTATGTGCGCAGCCTCAAGGAGCGCGAATGCTGGAAGCTCCACCAGAAGATGGGGGCCAAGGGCGTGAGCGTGAGCTATGAGACCGTGCTGAGGGGCATGCTGACGCCCACCGAATTTCGGCACTACCAGAAGCAGCGGGAACAGGAGGAGGCACGTGTCCTGGAGGAGGCAGAGGCTGCCGAGGCAGCCGCCGCGGCAGCCATCCTAGAAAGCGGCGAGAAGGAGAGCCGCAAGGGGCCAGTCACGGCCATAGAACGTCTCTCGGAGGCCCTGCTCCAGAGCAAGTAGAGAGAGAGCCAGAGCACTGTTCCAGCTCCAGAGCAAGTAGGGGGCGAGGATCAGCCCCAGGAACCCGACCATTAAATTGCATTTGCCTCTAGGGGACGCAGTAGCCGTAGTCGAGCACTCGTTAAGCCGCAGTCGCACTCCGCTGATAAAAAAACACCACTGACCGGCGTCCACTTGGTAGTTTTAGCTGGTACCCGTAATCCACGGAGTCCACGGTTCCGGGACTCCGTCTCCTCAAGCTTAAGTGGACGCTGAGCCTGGCCAATGAACGCAAGAGCAAAACCTTTCCTGTAGACCCATTAAAAATAAAGAGTACTAGAAGACACCTAAGAAATCGAGAGTTTTGTTTTAAACAGGTTACAAAGTAAGGTTTATTTTTTAGGGAATGCAACAAGGACTACCTTAAATGGTTAATTAATTAGTTTAATATTTAAAAGCAACAATTTATCAAGGGTTAAAATAATAATAAAGGTAAAA
>JAEIIM010069167.1:0-14746 GCA_018874515.1 Drosophila greeni | reverse complement strand
TTTATATGGAGTTTGGCCGCTTTCGAAAAATTTCGCTTATGTTAGTACCCACCTTTATAAAAAACGAATGATTCGCTATAAAAATTAAAATGTTCTAATTTTATTAGGTTTAAACATGTACAAAACTAATAAAACCAAGAAAGAAATCAAACTTCGGCATGCCGAAGTTCAAATACCCTTGCAGTAAGTAGTAGAATAAGAAGAAAAAAATTATCTGACTTTTTCGTTTTCTCGAGCACTAACATAAGATACAAATATTGGGAACAAAAATGTTGCGAACGAACGAAATGAATTGATTTATATATATTCCTATGGCGCTATATTATATAGTGGTCAGATTTTAATCAAATTAAAACCGAAACCGAACGAAATCTGGAATAATACAAAATGGCCCTGTCTCAAATTATATGAAAATATGTGTAAAATTGGCTGAGTTAAATTTTTTTCCTCAACATTTTCCGATCGTTCCTATGGCAGCTATATGATATAGTAGTCCGATTTTAATAAAATGGAAACCGAAATTCTAGAATAATATCAATTGGCCATGTTTCAAATTATATAAAAACATGTGTAAAATCGGCTAAGTTAAATTATTTTCCTCAAAATTTTCCGATCGTTTCTATGGTAGCTATATGATATAGTCATCCGATCCGGCCGGTTCCGACTTATGTATATAGTAGTGAGAATATAAAGAGACAATCTGCAAAGTAGAAACGGACGGACGGACATACGGACATGGCTAGATCGACTCGGCTGTTGATGGTGATCACGAATATATACACTTTATAGGTTCGGAAATGTCTCCCTGCAAACTTCTGACTAAAATTGTAATACCTGCAAGGGTATAAAAATTACTCAACACAAATTTAAAACAAATTAAACAATATATTGTATTGTTTGGTTACGACTAACCACTGGATGACTGGTCGTAGGTTCCAGCAAGCTGTATCTTATCAGCTGCATTACCCATGTCGCCGGCCCTATCGGCAAGCCCGCAGCAAGCTCCGAATCCGAATCCCGCCCGAAAGCAACCTAGCTAGAGCTGGAGCACACAGTCCGCTGGATTTTCCGTCAGTCTAGAGCCAGCCTTCGCCGTTAGCCGATCGCCGTGAATTTTATAAATTAACTATTCAGTTCGCTTCCGAGACCGAAATAGAATTTTAGTCATGAAGTACTACCTGTTGGTGATTGCTGCCGTGTCTTTTCTGACCTACATCAGTTGCGGTAAACCTTTGCCCTTTACAATATTTTTATACCAGGTGTTTTATTTTTTTTGGAATTTTATATTTGTTCTAACGGTGTAGTGCATTATGTAAGAAGGTGCGGTGGTCTCATGGACGTAAAAATAAATTCGAACAGCGGCATATCTTATCGATAGCCGATAGCCCACACATACCTATGTGTACAGAGGCCTTCAACTGTTTTAACTTGGCCTAAAATAATTTTTTTCTGTGTGTTTGTACAGCCGCCGAATAAAAAAATGGGAAAGAGGAGGCTCCTTCCTGAAAAAAAAATGTTCAATCACAATTGACCTAGAGTAAAGTTTTCCAAAATGTGCATGTTTATTGGTGACAATGTGTATTCCAACGCATATATATTTTTTTAATTTCTATAATTTGTTCCTATACAAAAATATTGAACTTGCGCAGCAATGCAGGAGTGTCGCAAAAATCGGAAAGTTTAGTTTGCCTCCTTTCTAAATGTTTGTTTATTTAACAAAAAGTCCCGAAATTCGCTTAGAATAGTCTTACAAATATTTTTACATTGGTGTAGAAAATTAAATAGTATTTGAGAAATAATAAAAAAACGGATATATCTGAGAAAATATGTTAATATTGTATAATCCAACCATATTTTAAAGAATATTAACCAAAGCTGAACAAGAATTTAACTTGTTAATGTTTCCAATTTGATCGGTGAACTTAGCTCAATTTCGATCACTCTAGGGTTTGCGATGATTAAGTAAAGAAGCCCATATACTCCACCCTACCTACACATAGTTTTCTAATACTAATACCTGTAAATTTACTTAACTTATCTCGTGTGTGAGGCATAAATATGTATACGCCGTTGACTCATTTTGGGGCCCATGAACACACATTGTCGATAAGGATCGATTGCGGTAATATGAAAAAAAAAAAAGAAAATAGATAAGATGTCCAGTACAGTGCGTAGTAACAGCTGGCAGACCATATAAGATACTTTTTAAACCAAACTTTAGTAAATAATAGATAAAAAGCCAAGTTGAATGTTTGGGTAAAATCCAGTGAAGTGCCTATGGTTGATTTTGCTTTCAGCTCAAAGATAGACGCATAGATATACAAACAGTTCTCACAACATTTTAAGTTTCTCCTTAATAACATTTAAAAGAATTCAAGGAGTCCGAATTTAGAGAGTTTCTACCTAAAGCTATGCAATTTGAAGAGCTATATAAAACCCCTTATTAGGGCTAATTACACACAGAAGGCACTTCATGAGAATGTGAACCTTGGACAACGGATCAGAGACTAGTTTATACTTTTTGTTTTTGCGGGAAAGCTGAGTACAACCATTGCTGTAATCTAATCAGGCTCCCCCGGCTCCGTGCCCCTCGCTCAATTCGCAGATGGCTGCATTCAGTGCAACTCGAAGACCAACGAGCGCTGCGCCACCGATCCGCTGAGCCTGCTGAATCGCAACTGCTCCGACGGCTCCTCCAACTGCTATTCCCGCGTCCTGGGTGAGTGACTGCTGACTATTTGACTACTGCCCTCGCTACTGGGTAGCTTAGGGTGTATTTTGAGTTATAAGTTCAATGTTGAATGCTTCCCAGATGGTTACACGATCCGTGGATGCGCCGCCGATCTGGACAATGCCACCCGATCGACGTGCAACAACGAGCTGGTGTGCCAGACCTGCACCTTCAGCGAGGGCTGCAACCGGAACGTGTTCCCGCAGAGCCGCGCCCAGTGCCTGCAGTGCTCGGGCAACTCGACGTGGTCGGTGTGCGCCAACGAGACGTACAGCCTGGCCTCGATCTGCCCCATCTACAAGTTCGGCGACCAGTGCTACATCCGCAACAGCAACCGCACCGTGGAGGGATCCTTCCAGCGCGGCTGCCTCACCTCGGCGCGGGCCAACAAGCAGTGCGTCAAGGACGGCAACTGCTTCACCTGCGAGGGACGCGGATGCAACTTCCTCGCCGCCACTGACTCCCTCATCCCATTGGCCCGCGACTCTGCCGTTCAGGTGGCACTCTCTGTCTTCCTGCTGATCGCCGGCCTCCTTGTCGCCGGACGAGCCTAGGGACTGCCACTTGGGAACGACCACAGCTTCCTCCTGCCCCCAGTAAGCCGCCTCCTGCTCCTCTTCTGTCGGCGGCCTGAGCATTGAATGCCATATTTTTCCCAGCAGCATTATACATTTATTTGATACAATTTTTTTTATATGCCTTAGAGCAAAAGAATAAAGATGGAAGTTAAATGAGGAAGAGAATGAGTGGAAAGTGTCATTTACTTGGGATATATTTCTGGAAAACCATAGAATAGTTGACATTAAATTATATTTAGCGGTTATTTTCCACAAGGCTTCCCCTTGTTGGCTTCAAAAGTCAAGCTAAATTTTAATAGGAGACGCGATATTATTGATCAAACGTTTTGTTTGCCTTCGCGTCTTTACGAGGTGTCAACGGGTGGCTCTTGACGTTGACACTTTTCTCTCTGTGGATCCCGCCGAGCCCAGCCGGAATCGGAATCAAAAGCAGAACGAAATGCAGAAGCAGGACCAGATCCAGAACCGGAAGTTCTCTCAGCCAATGAGGGTGCATAAATGTGTCGACGCCTTTCGAATGTTTGTCAATTAATTTTCATGGCTCTCTTTTCCGGGGCCATTTCCAATCGAAATGGATGTGCGGAAATAGATCAGTGGCTTGCGGATGGGTAATTTTGGAAGGGAAACGCGCGAGCAGAGAGTCTTTGTAATCGAATATTTATACTATTACATTAAAATTAAAATGTGATCTAGGGATTTGGATTTGTAATTAATATATTAAGCTCTTTAAGATGCATTAATACTTTTTGTTTTATATTATAAACACGTAAGGGTGCCCGGCGGGGCACTACCCGCCACCCAATGCTACAAGTAACATTATAACGGTAGAAAGTCCCAGTAGTATTCATGGGTTCATTTGTTTATTTAACTTACGAGTTTAGCGAGACGAGTTTATATGAATGGACTCAAACATGCAAGCACATTCAGTGTTTGTGCGAGCAAAAGAGTATTAAATTTAGCTATTCATTTTAAAATTTATTTCATATTTCTTTGGGTATACCGAAAGTTATTAAAATGTATAAAAGAAACGTCTTATGAATGTATATACATTTTTTCTCATATATTCCTGGGTATGGCGGCTTTGACAATATGAATATGAAATAAACCTAAACACATTTTTTCAAATTAAAAAAACGATTGTTTGAAAGAAAAATCTTAATTAAAGTACCAGCACCTGAAATGTACACAAAGCTCAATTTTTATACCCTTGCAGGGTATTATAATTTTAGTCAAAAGCTTCCAACGCAGTGAAAAAGACATTTCCGACCCTATAAAGTATATATATTCTTGATCAGCATCAACAGCAGAGTCGATCTAGCCATGTACGTTTCTACATAACCTAGTCCCTCAGTTTTGAAACTATCTGAATGAAACTTTGCAGATAGTCTTCTATATGCTCTCACTACTATATAAGTCGAAACGGGCCGGATCGGACAACTATATCATATAGCTGCCATAGGAACGATCGAAAAACTTTGTGGAAAAGAATTATAACTTGGCACGTTTTCAACATATTTTCATAACATTAATAACATTAAACATGGCCATTCTGTATTATTCCAGAATGTAGGTTTTAATTTTATTAAAATCGGACTACTATATCATATAGCTGACATAAGAACAATCGTTAATTGTAGAGGAAAATGCAATACTGTGAATGTAAAACTGCAACTGTAAATATAGTATGATAGCTAAACGTTAAAACCAATTTTTTTGTATCTATAAATGATTATATAATTCCAGTTAGTTTTTCATTTAATTTGATAAAATTTGATTAATTCACATTGATTTAACTGAAAGCTGCAAGGGTATACAAACTTTGGTGTGCTTCCTTTCTTGATTTTCTTTTAAGATAAGTTTAAGTAGGACATAATTTAGGTCCTGATTGGATTATTATAAATCTTTCTGCCCCGGTGGACTTTCTGTTAATTTTTTGGAAGACACTTTACAGAGACAATGCCAATGCGGGATTAACCACAAGCGATCTCGAGTTTGCAAAAAAAATATTACTTACTTGAACTTAAAGATCATCCATGACTGCGAATATGTGGGTTATATATTGTATTTTGTCTGGCTACCCTGTGGCTCCTCCCGGATATAAACTAAGTTTTAGGCCACCGCAATAATTATTAAATATTTTTATTTTATTGAAATAAAATATCACATTGATACCTGATTTTAAAACAAAATTAAAGTAAGAATTCTTCGGGTTTCTTTATACACTGTAAAAGGGTAATAAAAATGAAGGGTAATAAGTTAAGAATGTCTTTTAAGTTTTCAAAATTCGAAAAAATGACGAAGTTACAGTCGAAAATGCATGCCTTCGTTCGACGAGTGCCGAACCATTCGACAAATTTGTAAACGCGTTTTCTCTTTTTAAAGCGGTACCAATAATAATTCGAAAATCATTGAACCGATTAAAAACTTGAAATTTTAAGAGGTTCTTATATACAAAATTATAATAGGAATGGATTTTTCTATGAATATCGTTACGTTACCCTCAAACGCCCGCCACTTTGTAAAAAATCTACTTTTCCAAAACCGGCTATGCTAAGGACTAGGAAATAATATCTATTTTAGTATTTCAATGATGACTTAAGTACTCCGTGAATTTTTAAAATTTGTTAACCAAAAATTTTAAATTTTCCTAAAAGTGTTTACTTTTACTAAAAAAAAAATCCCGATCCAATATTTCAAATAGTTTCCTTTTAAAAAATTGAGATGTCCCCTTAAATTGCTAGCTTAAATAAAAGACGCTTTTGTGAAATAAAACGTCTAAACCCAGAACTGCCAGCCCAACTCGACGAGTCGATAATATATTTCAGTGTGATAATAATGCCAAATTTAGATTTCAAGTCGCTTAATTGGTTCATGAGGAGTTGAACTAGAAACGCAGTAACAAAGAAAACCCACAAGAGATCAATAATTCCCCTACTTATTTTTGCGGTTCTTCTTGGCAGTCTTTTTGGAGTTCTTCTTGCGGTTGGTTGGCTTGGAGGGCTGCGGATCACTGGAGTCTTGCGTCTCCGGGTCTAGTCCCAACGGAACCTTTGGGGGCAGAGCAGTCAGCTCCTTATCCAGGAGTGTCTTCCGCTTCTCAAGTCCGATCGGACTCGGATCGGACAGCTTAAAGTCCTTGGAACGTCTGAACAGATCATCATTTGGAGGCAAAAAAATCGGCTCCTGTTCCAGGGGTTCCTCCTCAGTCTCGATCAGGTCGTCGGACTTACTTCCGTCCTTTGGACGTCTGTAGAGGGCCAGGAAGTCCAATTCGCTGGAGGAGATTGAGGTGACATCCTCCAGGTCCTCCGCCTCGATGTCTGGCAACTTTCCGCAGGTGAGACTGGCGAGCGAAAGGTTGAGCTTGTGGCCCCTGGCGGAGCCCGGGTCAAGGGTACCGCCCTCCTGCTCCTGCTCCACATCCAGCGTCTTGCTCTCCCCCGCCCGCTGCATTTCCTCCAGCTTGTCCAGCTCGTCCTCCCGCTCGCGCAACTGCTTGGGCGTGAAGACCAGCGGCTGCCAGTAGAGGAGCAGCGTGGACATCCGCTTCACGCCCACTTCCTCAAGCACACTGTGGTTCTGCAGCAGGCTCCCCTTGTACGTCAGCCGACTGAAGCCCATGGGCACGGTCATGTGCAGCCCGATCCGGGCCTTCAGCTGGCCCACGGTCCCGAAGTGATCCAGCTCGTACAGGGTCTTTCGTCCGTCGCGGGTCACCACGTGGACAAGCATCTTTCGCATTTTTGGAGTGGCTCAATTTTGCGCTGAATTCGTATTGGTCTGATCTGGTCAAGGAAAATTTTAATGTGAGCTAGCTCGTCCGAAATTCTGTTTTCGAAATTAAATTGTAAAGCCAAGGCACTCTGCGGCGGCATTATCCTCCGAGACTCGGGAAATTGAAGTAAACCACAAACCTCTTGAGATCGTTGTCCTGTAATCGTAAGTTTGGAACTTGGACTTGAAAAGCTTTCGTAGAGGAATAAAGGAAGAACTGTTGCATCTCACGACAATAAGTATAGCCTCATGGAATTCGACACTTTGACAGACAGCTTACTAGTGCTGGAACAAACATCGATGTTTATTCGTTACTATCGATGTTTCCAAAAACTCGATTATTATTGCCTTTATAAGGCAGTACCTAGAAAATCCGGAATGCTTTACCTTTCTTATTTTTATAAGTTTTATTTGGTTTTTTAATACTTTCAAAGTACCTTAGTGTGCCCGCTTTTTCTCTTGACAATATCTGGGCTAATTATAAGTGACTAAAGGAACTGCCTGAATGCTCCAACAATCAAAAAACTTTTATTTCTTCATAAAAAGCTATATGTACCATCGATCAATAATCTATGGCTTTCATGAAAGGACTCACGAACATCGATGCAAGCAAAAATCGATGTTTTTTCAGCTCTACGACCTACAGTAACCCAAGCTCAGTTACACGATATTGCGATATAGTAAACTAAAAATAATATATTTAAAAAGCATTCTCTAGTTAGCATTGATTCTGTATAATATTAAATTAACATTCTCTTTTCATATCGAGGGCAAATCAATAACAATTTTTGGATCTACGCACTTATCAAAATCTAAATGAGTTCGCCAAGCAGTAATAATTAAATCCCAGCTGTTTGTACTTAAACAAACAATTAAAGAATTATGGCACTGGCAATAGAATAACGATTTATCAAATTTATAATCTATTTATGGACTTTACCTGGGACTGGGATCAAATCGTTCCTAATACTGGGTACTGAAAGTGCCAAAAAACAAACGAAATTCGTTCGGGAAAGCAGCCACTTAACTCAAATTAATTGTAAACAGAGGCCGAACCAAAAAATCTGAACGAATGAACGAATTGGAATGAAAATCAAGGAAAACCCACAGAACCACCAGAACCAGTAATGGCAGTTCCATAAATGGAAAATGGATAAATCCTGGGACCAACTGGCCGCGGAGATTTATATGGAGGAGGAAGGTAAACAAATCCGCTCAGGTGGAAGCCCAAGTCAGGGCCCCGGCCAGGTACCTACCGTTAATTGAATGCCCGTGGCTGATGGAAAGCAGACCCCTTTTCCACGGTTTCTGTGAATTCTGTGGGGCCAAAGGGGGCAAGGGGGGTTGAACTCTGCCGCAGGGCAGATCCCCGTGGATCTAACAGCAAACAGACGCCATTTTAATGGAACAGCCTCTCCTCCTCCCCTTCACTCAGTCGATCTCTCTGCCTCTGCCTCTGCCTTTCTCTCTTGCTCTCTCTGGGTTTCACTCACACACCTGCACGACAAAAAAGTTTTTCAAAAATTTCAAAAAGAAAATAATAAACAGAGCTTAAAAAACTTAGTTTAAAGTAAAGTATAGAATATTTGTATGTTTAAATACAGTAAAGCTAACGAAACTTATATGTAAAAATTAGTCCCTGCGAAATGAGCTACCAGGATCAGTTTATTAATTCAAACTACCCTATAATAAAACAGTAATTAATTCATTTGTTTCAAAGCGGGTATTGAAATTAATATAACTAATGTAATGCATACGTCTCAAAAGTCTCATTGATTTTGATTATACTAAAATTGAAACGAAAATTACAATGGTTTCCTTAAAACTTACATTATTTATTAATTGTTTGCTTAAAAATGTATATAAAAGTATTTATGAGAATTAGAAAATCAACTTTTAATCTGTCTTAAAATCATTTGATATGAGTGGAGTTGTAAAGTGACAAAGGTACTTACGTCGCGTTTACTTGTTTTCTGATTTCTGATTTTCGACTTAAAAACTTTGTAACTTTGTTAAATATGAACTAGAATAATACAAAAATATCGACGCGACAACCTTGATAATAAGTTAGCTGTGTCAAAATGTTCACGCTTAGATTTATGTAAAATTACCTCCGAAAGGACACTTTCCAGAAGAGGACACCCGTTCAATTCATAACTCCGTAAGCTATTATATAACTTATTTTAAACTAAGAAATAATATTCTTCAAAGCTTAGGCATCCAAAAGCATGTTTTTTTAACTACTAAAAGACAAAATTAAATACCCTACCGCCACTTAAGATATCACCAATCAGAAATTTGAAAAAAAAATACTTTGAAGTAGTAGAAGTAAATTTATTCATCGGATTAAACCACACTTTTCTGCGCAGTGCCTGCCTTTCCTCTGCCTTAAGATTCCGTTTTTTTCTTTACGGTTTATTTAGTGTCGAGGTTATGGCGCAATTTGTATTTATGGCCACTGGCAGTAGCACTGCCACCGCGAGCCGCGGATCAGATCCACTGCAGCATGGGCATGAGCACCGCATTGGCCGCAGTTAAATTGGAAGCGTTTTCCAAATGAAGCGCATGACTCAGGCCAGCCGCCCCCTCGCCTTCCGGTCACGCCCATTACGCCCCATTCCCTTCCACGAAAAGTAAACAAACAGAAAAATAAGAAGAGAAGACTCACCACCCTCGACCCCTTTCGGCACCTACACAGGCCACGCCTCCTCAAAAAGAAAGAGAATGTGATTCTTTAAAGAATCAAAATAGAAAATCATGAAAATTAAGCGCTGAGAGCCTGAGGAGGAGCTACGGTGGAGAGTGGTCATCCAGGGAAACCATGGAATTGACGTTTAGAATAAAAAAGCTCCTAAAATGCATCATTATTTTTTAAAAGGTGGGACCAACCAAAGTTTGATCCCTGGGCCGCAAAATGTAACGCAGTGAAGGATGAAGGACACATATCGGTTATTTAAAGTCATAAAAATTTTCTTGACCAGCAACAACAGTCGAGTCGATCTAGCCAGTCGATCTACGTACATGTTGCAGAAGTTTATTATTCAAACAATGTTACTAGAAACATGATGCAGAAGCATAGATGTTGCAAAGTTCAATATTCACAAAGTGTAACAACATCCAAATTAAACATGTTCCTATGAACTTGCTTAGCAACATTCGTAATCCCAAAACAAATGGTATAAATGTTGAATTCAAAGAAATTTTGTTGTCTAAAAACTCCCAAATTTTGGATACACTTTCATCAATTCAGGAAAGAAAAATTCACAATTTGTACTGTTATAAGCTTGTAGTCTAAAGGCACAGGGTATATAAAAAAACTAACTCCGAGGTAATTTTATACCATTTTAGAATTATGTTTTTAATTTTTCATGCTTTGGGGGACTATATAAAATACCTGTTATGGGAACGATGGGAAATGGATATGAAAACGTATATAATTTATTTATTTTTTAACATAGACTCATATAACATTAGTTACATTAGTACAAACTTTTGGGGTATTGCTCTTATTAATTTAAATTTTCCCTAAGAATCCTGCAATGGTTTCCCAAATCGTATCGAGATTTGGCAACCCATAGTTCCACGGGCTCCATATTTTTAAGGACGTGTTTATAATTTTTAAGAAGTATGCAATCCTCACTGTACCCACACAAGTGGTAGCCGCGCTTCTTCAGTTCCGCCGGGCATTTTCCTCCAAGTGTCCGTCTTACAAGGCACAATCGTCGGAGGGGACAACACATGTCGACGCAGGCCGAAGCGGAGAGCTCGAAAGGAGGAGAGATCTCGGTGCCGCGGCCATTGGTGGATCGCTTGGCACTGGGATCGCGTCTAAATTTGGATGCTGCTGCCCGACGATTGGCTGGGAGACTCTCGAGGGACTAGTGGGTGGGAAGAAGATCCCATCAAGAGGACGGGATCGGTGTCGGGCCCCGATGGGAACTCTCATTCGGCGGACAAACGCGTGACGGAACGGATGTGTGTTGTGCGATCGCTGCGATCAGATCAGTGCCAGCATCAGAGTGCGATTGTGAACGGATCGGCGGAGATAATATGTCAGATTCGCGCGGATAGTGCTGCGGTGAAAATCAGTTCGCACTTGGCCGGAAGAAGGTGGCAATTGAGACAACTCAACGCCTTCGACCAGGCGAGTTCAGAAGGGAAATAAATAAAACAAGTTGAAGTCTATCAATCGATCGATCGTGGCAATTTGGCGATCAATCACGGACACAGAAAAATCGCCAGTCAACGCAATCGGGCCATAAAATCGAGGCGTTCAATTTAAAATAAAAAAATAAAGCTAAGGAAACAATTGCCGCAAAGTCTTAAGGAAAACAACACAAACATTTTTCGTCTTTTTTTTTTTTTTTTTGGTATTTCGATCTCGATTTCGATTCTGATTGACAACTGCGAAAGGTTGTGGTGATTTTTCAACAGCCCCCCGGTTCTCAAATACAATTTTTTTGCAGTGCCGCGAGTGAGTGATGCTGTGTGTGTGCAATAACCAAATTTGACAACTGCGCGAAAAACGTTTGAGATCAAAACAGCCAGCCTGCCAGGCCGTAAGAGCCAAATAAAGCAAACCCATCTAAATGGGCCAAGAATAAAGAATATTGTGCGATTCTATTTTTTTTTTCCTGTGACCGCCACGAGATATCCTCGATACATAGTAGAATGACTCACCTAATGGGTCCCACGGAGTGCGCCAGTGCCATGATGACGCCCTCGATGCAGTTCCTGGACAATGGCCTGGGCGCAAATCTCACGGATTACAGCTGCTATGCCAACGACTACTGGGTCACGCCCTACATGTCCGGCGGCCTGAGTCCCATGAAGCAAATCGAAGGTGAGTTCCTAGGAGCCCCACTCTGGTAGATCTTCACTTTCCACTAATAGGTAAAACTTAAAAGGTTTATTTTTTGCATTTTTTAAACAAAAAATAGAAATTAGACTATAAAAAATATAATTAATTAAAAAAGTTTACATACCCAACTGGATACAGAAATCAAGTGAGCAAGCCTATTGCTGGTTTCCTTAATTTATCTTATATAAAATAGTCTGTCTTTTGAGCTCTCCTTAAATAAAATGTAGCAGTTCACTTAAATATATTTTTTTTTTATTTGTTTTAGCAGAGGAAGAGAAAATCTTTGGAAAATATATCAATATTTTTAGAGCTATAGATAAAATAGTAAGAATATATCCTTTTTTTGAGAAAACTTTTATAGATAGCCTTTAAAGGCTGGCTCCTCCGTCGGAGCCTCAAAAAAGACTCATTGGATCAAATCGAAAAACCTGTATATTTTACTTATATATATACATGTATTATATATTATATATTTATAGTTTCTTGAGCCCGATCTTTTACCTTACTGTCAAAGGCACTGATAGTTGCACAGGTTAAAAAAAAAAGTATCTTCGTCTATACATTGCTAATTCGAAAACATTAATCACGAACCACTGTTGAGAAGTGGGCTTTTAAAGTTTTAGAAACAGTTTTTTTTTCGCACAATTTTAAATAAATAAATAATAATAATAATAATAATTATAAAAATTCTTAATGGAGAATACACCAGTTGAGTACACCAGTTTGAAAAACATAGTTTCGAAAGTGAAATTTAAAAACGTTCGCGTATGCTATAAGACAAGTAAAGGTGCAAAACTCAGGAATTTTTAAAATTAAAACGAACTTTTATCCAAGCTTTGAATGTTTATTCGTTCATAGCACACATATAGTATATAATACCAGGCATATTCAAGCATTTCCCCGTGGGTATTTCCAGGGAAGGGGAAATCTAATATAAATATAATATTTTAAAGCAAAAGTCAAAAATTTAAAATGAAACAACTCTTGGCTGTCCTATATTGTAAAAACTAGTCTATAAAGAAATAATATACTGATACAATAAGATTGTACAAATTGTTTTTATTTTGCAAACGTTTTCAAATTAAACCTCCAAAACAGTTGAAACGAAGAACTTTAATTTTTTCCTAAAGCTATCCTTTGAAATGAATTCCAATACTGTCACATTTTTTAGCAACTCTATTTTTCCTACTTAAAAACCTTAATAATTGGTAAAAAATTAACAGTAATTGCACGTTTAGCTGGACAATTGGAAACCCTTGTAAGTCATAAAATAAATAGTATTGATATTATAAATTTCTTTCTATAAAATCAACAAATATAAAAAAAATAAGTACACGAGCCTCAGAGTCAATCGGTTGTTCCTATTATAAATAACGACAATTATGACTAGTTTCTAAATATTTAATTAAATAATAATTTTATTATAAGCACAGTTTATATCAATTCAAAAATCCAATATTCGATCCGGATCCGATTTGCTAGAGCCTGAAGGAACCCACAAAGAAAGAGTCCGTCGTCTTTCCTCTGCCGGATTTCATTTCCGATACAGTAATTACCAAAATACACGGACCATGGCAGTTCGGCGGAACAAACAATGGGAAAACGAGAAGCCACAAGACCAAAAAACCAGAAAACCAGAGCAATTAGCTCCGAATTCCGGGATCCGAGAATCTCAAGTGGCATTTTTCCGCCGGCCGGCTGGCCGTTGTTGTTGTTTGATGTGACAGAAAAACGATTTGTTGTGCCAAACGGTAATTGATTTTAGAATTCATTCGTGAAACGGTACAGTACAGAAGATGCAAGGAAAAAACACAAGAAACATAAAAAAATTGTGTCTCATTAAGCGATAAAACAGCGACCTGTCATGGGTCATTGGCAGCGATGCCACAACTCTCAGGAGACGGCGACAATTAATTGCAAAATTTACTTGCGACCGCCTGGCGAACTTATTCCCTCAAAAACCAACAAACAAAAAAAAGCCCAAACAAACAAAATAAATAAAAGTAATTACAAAAAAGAAAGGGGAACCTAAATTTAGAGCGGGCAACTCAATCAGCAGCCGCTGCCTGACGCCTTTTTATAATTGGATATGTTGTCCCATTTGCTGCGAAAGTCGGCTCATTATATGGGGCTATAACATCGCCCAGGTCCTGGCTCGGTCGGAATCCCAGGGATTCCTTCTGTATCTGCGCCGGCGTGGCGTCTCACTTCCACTTTAAATCGCATAAATCACATTAAATGTGGAATTAGCCAATCTCGGCGGCTATATATAAATCCATTCACGTTTCTTCCTCACTTCGGACGTACACCATGTGCGACACACTTGATTTATAGGGAAATATATTCCACCCATTTGTCAGGCACCAGTTTTTCACGTGGTCTATCCAAAAATTTGGCTGCGCTTTTTATTTTCTTCTTTTTTTAATTTGTATTTGAACCAAATACGATATTGTATGTATTCAAACTATTATTTACTTTAGACCAAAATGGAACATTTTATCTATTTAATTAGTAGCTAAATATTTGATATTAGTTGGTAGAGTTTTTAAGCGAAATATATATTTTTTTGGTTTATTATTAAATATAAATAATTACGGAATTTGACAGCAAAGAAAGCTTACTTTGGGTAGCCAAAGTTTGTTTGCTATTTGGGCCAAAAGTTGGGCCAGTTGTCGATTAAATAAAAAACATTAAAGGTAATAATTAAAAGATAAATATATATAAAGAAATCATTTCTGCCGATTTTTCTAAATTTTCGCATAGAATCACTTATCTGTGATGAGTCACTCACCTTAAATAAAA
>JAEIIM010069166.1:0-11634 GCA_018874515.1 Drosophila greeni | reverse complement strand
AAAGTACTGGGTAGTAAAGGGAAACTCAAAATTCCAGAGACGGCAGCGGCATTCGAATGACATGCAAAGTTGTCGCCCCTTCGAAACGAAACTTTTACCCAAAATCATTTCAACTTTGTGCCTTTTTTGCCACCGTCAGCGTCACGAGTACAGCACAGGACCAGCTCAGCTGTCCTGGCCAAAAAGAGTTTACCGCGCCCGTCGCTTCATTGTCGTGGTAATCAAATAAAAATCAATGGCTTGTGAAATTCAAATTGTGACTCGGAACAGACTCGGTCGCTCTCCAGTTCTAGGACTGCCTCTCCCGCCCAGCCTCCCTTTCTTCGAGTGCCCGAATCACGTGCCCGGTTCTCATTTGCCGTTAGCATTCGCAATCGCTGGAGTTAATGATCTGATGCCGTCTAGCACACAACTATCTACAAGCACAGGCCCCCGGACGCGCCAACTAAATCAACTGTCATTATGGGGCAGGTTGACTGGTCGCAGATGGCGGGACTCCGTCTAAGTCTCGGGCTCTGAATAAATTAATTTTTAAATAGCGAGGCCGAAGTTGGAGTGCGGCGATAGTTAATTATAGGGTTCTTCTGACTGCCCTTAAATGTTGGGAAAGCGAGTCAGCAGGATGTTCCGAGACGACTCCTGATAGCAAACTTCCTTCTTCATTTCTCGGAACAAGTTGATTTTAAACCCGCCCTCCTCTCAGTCCCAAATCAATCTGGGCTTCCTTCCGGCCAAGCCCATTTCCTTAGAAACAACAACCAAATTAACATCATATGTTCGATGCATCCGAGCGGGGAGCTGAAAGCCCGGCCAAGGCACTCCCCCAGAGAATACCCTGGGGTGCACGGTTACAGCTCTTAAATTTCTTAAACAATTTTTTATTAAATGACAAACGGAGTTGGGAAGGAGCAAGGGAAATGGCTTTCTGGCAGATGGAACGGTGGGTGTTGACATCTCGGGGACTGCTCTGAGGATTAGCCGCCACCCCTGACAGGGCCATCGAGCCCAACTAAGCCTTGTGTAATAATTATGCTAACGACTGTCAATTGTATGGGCCCGCGAGGGCTGTAAATTGAATAGAGATGGCGAGATTCTGGCAGGGAGAGAGGGGGAGCTGTGTCAACGATACAAACCGCAAAACCGAAAGATAAAGGAGCCGGAGCACGCTCCTTGCAAGGGTTGCTGCCCGTCTCGAGACGTGTGCTAATAGTTCGTGGTTCGCGGTGGGTCTCCTTCGGGCTCAACCCCTTGGCTTCGGGAAATCACAGCCCTTTTATTCGGAAATTAAACTCGCCTGGCTTTTCACACTCAATTGACTTTTCGGGCTTGTTGTCAACTTTTCGCACACATGGAAAAAAGCACGGAGGCGAGAGTGAACCCATTTGCCGGAACGAATCGCCGGCATCCATTATTTGCAGGCACTTCAGGCCGAGACCAGGGACTTGGGAAAGGGTATTGAATCAGGCTGGGAACCAGGCGGGATGCGATTCCTCAAGACGTTGGAGTGTTTGCTGTCCTGTCCGTTGACGCTTCGCTGTCTGCGCAAAGGCTTTGCCCATCCCTTTCTGCTACTTCCAAATTTGCATTAAGATTATGTAAATTCCCCCCAAAGAGCAGCGAAAAAACACTCGGAAATGCGCGTGTTTCTGGCAGTTTTCCGGCGAGTCTAAGCCGAAAACAAATTGAAAAGGCCCTCGAGCCGGAACGGCGTCTTTAAGGGGGAAATGGCTTTAAATTGCTGCCAGTGGCCCATGTAAATCATAAAATCATTTTCCTATTTTAATTAAAATTGCCAACGAAAGGTACGAACGAACGAACCCTTTTTGCCGCCCGGGCAAAGTTTTCTTTTCGGCCCTGGCATCACTCAGCCGCCCAGTTGCTTTCAAGTTTTGTGCGTTTAATTTGCTGCCATTTTCACTTTTGCTTCTGCCCATTACATTTATCAAGCTGAGTGCCCCACCTCCCCGGTTGGCCTTTGTCAACACGGGGCTGACCCGAAACTCCCGCCGCCCGCCTCCACTCCGCCTCGTGTGAGTCGGAAAAGTTGGTGCCCGGCCAAGGAAAAAGTTTTCCACCTTCGCCTCGCAACTGTAAGTAAACTGTTGTCCGTAGTTTTTCCTTTTAGTCCTCCGCTTTTCCCTCTGAGAAGGTGTAGTCAATTTATGTGCTACCCCCGCCTGGGAGAACATGACTAAGATACGGGCACTCTGTCCTCTCCCTGGTTCTGGGTTTGGTTCTGTTCCTGGTCCTGCAAGTGTTGCCACATTTGAGCAATTATGTTTGCGGGGAGCCGGAGCCCCAGCCGGAGGCCAGAAAGGGGTTAAGCTGAGGGCGACGTTGCAGTGAAGGTAAGAGTACTCGTAAGGAGGACAGGATTACTGCGGCACTCCCGCAATCTGTCCGAGAAAGTGGGTTGAGTGGGCCACTCCAGAGATTTCCATGCAGCTCATCACTTTCGCTTGGCAAATACTTGGCGTCTGTAAACAAGCCACAGCCCGATCTTATCGCCGGTGCGGATGCTAAGCTAGCCCTGCTAAGCTCCCAGAAGACCCTGCACCACCGGCAGCCAGGCCACTTACTTGCAACTGACAGCGAGTGACAAGGCAGTCAAAACTACCTAGCCACATGTGCGGGGAGCGGTGGCGAGGGGGTCTGCCCGAATCGCTACTTAACACTCCTTTTTCTCCGTTCTCCAAAAAGTTGAGGAAGAAAAAAGCTTAAACCGCAGACAGAATCCGGCGGCCGGAGGGCTGGGAACGACGTAAAAATTCGGCGTCTGCTGCTGGAGGCAGCTCCAATAGTGAGAAGGACTCAAACCCAAACCAAAGGCAGAACCAGAACCAGATACCGAATCCAGCTCAAGTCGGGCCTCAGCTGTTGGTGGCTGTGTGTATTTTCTGTTCTACCTTAGCAAGAGGGTAGTGTAATTTTAATGGCTGTCTTGTCATGTTGCAAGTAAGCCGCCTTAAAGTTGGACTTGTGGCTAAAACTTTGCTGAGAGGCGAGGAATGAAAGTAAATAACTGGTAGACATTCACGAAAATATCTCCTTCGTTAGGTGAAATAGGAAACCAGAGGGCTTATTCAAAGTATACCCAATTACGTGTTAGGGTGTAGCTTTAAAAACTTGAAAAACTTTACCGATCGATTCATTTTTTTTTATATATTAAAATTTGATATAAATAAATGAAATGTTGTGCCACTTAACTGACTTATAAGGGTAAGGGTATCTTAAGCTTCGATATGCCAGAAAAGCCCTTGTTGTCGCCCCGTGCATTCTCGTGTTGTCGCTGGTGTCCCCAAATGCCATTTAGCATTTGACTTAAACGCGACTGCTGCTCCCGGTGGCGACTCCGGTGGCGGGAGGCCGGGGTCTGTGGTAGCGACAACCTGCTGAGACGCAAACAACGACTCCGAGCCGAGCAACATATGCTTGTGTGTATCTCTGGGCCACGCCAAGAACGTCTGATGCCCTGCTCCTGCAGTCTCAGTTGGCCACAGACTGCTCCTCCTCCGCCCCTGCAGCTGCCTCTCCCTGCCTCGGTTCCAGTTTGCAGTCTCAGGCTACTATTAAGTCACATGTTTGTCAGTCTGCCGGGCGTGCGCCGCTTGCGTCCCTTTCGCTCCTGATATTAGACTTTTGAGTTATGACTTTGCATCCTTGAAGGAGAGTTCTTCTTTTTAGGAGCGGAGCCAGCACTAACGGAGGAGCAGGGGAGCGGAGGAGCGGAGGAGCGTAGGAGCGAAGCCAGTTTAACCTGAAATTCCACATTAGTTCCCTGCCGCGGCAGCGTCTCTCCTGGGTTTATTTGTCTTTGTTTTTATAGCCCTTTTCAGCCAGGTAAACACGGCCGGGCCAGAACGCAGCTTTAAGCCAGGCCCAGACAGCATCATATGGTCAGTCGGGAGCGCGGAGCGTGGGAGCAGCGGAGGAGCAGCCTGGACCTGACTCATCCAACCGGGCAGCTTCATTACGCGCCTGCTTGGGCCAGGCTCTGTTTGTTCCCCTTTGTCGCAGACTTATTACTTTGGCCTGCGGGCAGGCCAACAAAGGAAGCCCTGGTCTTGGTCCCCGTTCCCGGGGTGGTGGCAGTTGGGCTTCCGACTTACCGAGTGACATAATATGACACGAGGCTGCCAAGGACTCTTGTCAACTGCCTGACTGCTGCACTTGCAGTCGAGCTGCAAGTGGAAACTTTCTTCCAGCAGATTTTGATAGGCGTCGGGGAGAGTGCGAGCTCCCCTGCCACTCCCAATGAGGAGTCCCACCGCCACTCCGATCCCTCTGTGGCTTCCATTAGTCGCTGGTCTAGACAGCCTCCTGTGCGGAGGACTTCCTTCTGCCCGCCTTTATCTATTAAACATAATTTACACGATTTTACTAACTTTATCTGGCCCGGGAAGAGGGAAAACTAAAGTTAGCTTAAGCAACTCCCTGGCCCGACTTTCCGCCGTCTTACTCAAACTCTCTCTCTCTCTGCTTTCAGGTGAGTTCGCATCCTGCCCTGGCTTCAATTAGTCGTAAGTGCCGGGGCCAGAGGCAGGCGTGGCTCCCGCAGAAAGGATGTTCGCCTGCCGCTTCCTTTGCGCATATTTCAGTGAGTATGTCGTGTGTCTGCTTAACGCGCTAAACTCGGCGTCTTTGGTGCTGGAAACCGTCTTCAAAGCCCTGACTTCTGCCTGTGTCCTGGCCATAATTATGTGCCGGCTTCCAGCGGCCAACTGGGTTGACACCGCGTCGTGAGTGGCTTGTGGCAGCACGGTAATAAGGCCAGACGGGAGTTGTCCGGGCTGAATTTGCATCAAAATAGCACACACCAAGTGCTCTCCCGAGGCTCTGTTTTCCTTAAACAACAAAAAATTCATTATAAATATCCATTACTCAGGCCACATATATGCCTGCCCAGTTGTGGCGAAATGGGGGCAATAAAAGTGCCGGCAAAATAAACAGTTGGCGAAGAACTTTAGAAATCGGACGAAGGAAGGGAAAGGATGCGGCGCCGGCATCCTTCCGAGTGAACTGAAGTACTTGTGAAACTTTCTGCCATATTCATATAGAATCCAGAGACCCGGCCTGCTGCCGAGGTAGCCCAAACAGATTCATTAGATAAAATAATAAGCACTTGAGCCCGGGAAGTGGGGGAGCTGTGCCGAGTCAACGTGGCGTATGAGCGATTTTTCTTTCTGTTGCAAATGCAGGCGAAACTTTTTCTATTTCTGTGGGTGTCTGTGTGTGAATCCCCCGTCCCCCCGGCGGCAGGCACTCGAAGAGCAAACTTCAACACTTTGGCTGAAAAGCGAGCGGAAAAAAGCAAAGTAAAACAAGGCGAGAGTAAAAACTTTGCTACTTAAAAGCGCAAAACGCAACGCAATGCTCGAGTGGCGCCGCCTGCAGAGGATTTTCACGGGGGCGGTGGTGGTGATAATGCTGGAGAGTCGTCGTCTGAGCGGGCACAAGTAACTGCGAACAAACCAATTAAGTTTATTACTTTTGCGTTTTTCAAGTGATTCTCTCTCACTGCCTCCCTTCTGGTCCTTGTGCCCCATCCGAGGGGATGTGTGTGTGTGTGACTGGGCATTTAGCAAGTTGCTGCGACTTTGCCCCGTGGTATGCCACAAAGTTGTTGCAAAAGTTTGACAAAGTGCTTCAAAACAAGACCAGGACACAGGACACAGGGGCTGTGTGCGGGGGACAGGTGGGACGGGTGGGCGGCGAGAGCAACACGATGAGAACACCACGCAGCACAACAGATTTGTCAAAGAAATTAATAAATACCGCGTCATGCTGCGTGCCCTCTTCCGCTCTTCTTTCCCCCTGACAGACAACCACCGTGGCTTTTCTTCTCGGATGGCACAAGTAAAAAAAGAGGACAGTGAAGCCTCGATCCCCCAACCTACCAAAGTAAAGTGAAAGTGAGTGAGCATAGTTCATCTACCAGGAACAGTCTTTTCTCATAGGAAATTGAATTTTCCCTTTTCAATACATAATATTTATTGCTGGATAACTTTGTAGAGTTTACAAAGATACCAAGACTCTCTTTAAGAAACCCCCATTTAAATAAAAAGATACATAAGATTCATACAAATTGCTCAAAATATCAAGAAAGTTTGTATTTGTGCTGAAAGATCTATAATGCTTGAGTATACAAGTACATACAGTCTTCGGCCTTCCCAAGAAAGCCTGTAGCCTGGAATCATATGGCTCTACTCATCTTTTTATTATAAGGTCCATGTTACAAGGAACTCAGCAAAAAACAAGAACAATAGATATGGTAAAGTGCTTCGAGTAAGAGATTCTCGGTACTTAAAAAAAACCAACTTATTCTGTAAATTCTTTCCTGTTGATGCTTATTTAAGTCAATATTTTGTCTATATAAACGGTTTTGTGATTTTGATATTCGAAATTGCTTAAACTGCCAACGAAGACATTTAAAAGGACTTTCTTCTTCTCTATCTTCTTGTTTTCGTTGTGGTGCTGTCGTTGGCAATTAAAGCAAATTACCAAAGGCGACATTCATTATTATTATGACCATTCCATTTCGTATTCCCTAGTCCTGCGACTGCTACCCTCCCGGCCTCCGTCTGTGCTCCTTCCTCCCGCTCCTTCCTCCCGCTTCATTCTCATCATATTCCTCTGGCAATCCTGGTCCTTGTTCTTCTGGTCTGGAGCCTTTTGTCAAGGTGATTTATCACCTCTAAGCGCCTGGCACTCATTAATTTTTGATTGGGCCAAAAAAGGCAAACGGCGAAAAGATGTTTCGCCCTCCCTCCGGTGCTCGTTGTCGCTGGTTTTATTTAAACTTCATCAAATTCGGGGAGCAGCAGCAGCAGCAACAGCAGTTCGGGACTTAATGATGGACTCTGACTGGCGACGGTGTCTGCTCTCATTACTTTTTGCCGGGAATGAAATGAAACTCACGGCTGCTGGCCAGGGTTCAGTCAGGTTAATTGACTTTTCCAGCGCAATATTTTCTAGACTGTATTAGCTGATTAGTTTGCATAGCGGTATTAATAAATATAAATAATTTCCACTCCGAGGGAAGTCCTTCCACAGCGACTCCCCTTAAATAGCTGCCATTTTTTGGACTAAGAGCAGCCTTAGTTGGCCGCAAAAGTTCGACAATTAATTATGGCGACGCCGCCGAAGAAGAGAACAAAATGGGGAAAAAATTGGCTGCCAAATGGCGGCGACAACAATGACAGCGGTGGCATCGTTTACGGTGGCACGGTGGCCACCCTGCCCCGGCTACAATCGGAGTTCCGATGCACATTGTGCGACACACCGGATTCGGATTTTTCCCGGACAGGAACGCTGAGCCATGGACATGGTCACGGCCTTCCTGTTTATGGGCATCCACCTTCCACCTCCATCCCCCCCAGACTCGAATCCTTTCCACTTCGTTCCGTTCCGGCTCCGAAAAACTATGGACGCCGCTTCCGTTGACAGTTATTTTGATTTATGCCGAATTGTTGCGAGGGCTCTACGCCCCGAAATGCGGGCAGGGTTGGGGCATAAAAGGTCCTGCCCCGGCTAAAAGGAAGGGGGCCGGGCTGCATGCGTGCAAGGGGTCGCAGGAAAACGACCATAAATAGCGCCCGAGGAACCAACCGACCGGCCACAAAAGAAATTCTAGTTGGCGGACCCCGGAAAAGCACTCAAAGCTCTAAAACAAATTGGCAGCCCCCGGGAGGGTGTGTGTGCGTGGCTGAAATAAAAAAGGTGTCGGATAACAAAGTCCTAAACATAGCTGGTAAAAGGTCCTTTTCCTAATAGTCCTCGAACTGAAAGTATTCCTTGCTTAATCCGATCAGAATTATTGATGACACTCCCCTAGATAGGAAAATCATTCGACTCTTTAGAGCTGCTTTTAAGTCCAGATATCGTGGCCATAATTCAAAGATATTCTGTTGCCCCAGGGAATAGCCCGTATCCTGCATACTTCGCTTACATCTCAATAACACATTTCTGGGCATGGGAATACCAATCTCGGGCTGTAAATTCTGTCATCCCGCAGCCTTATCGCCCTGACTTTTCAACTGGCGTCCATTAACATGCCGTCTCCCGGGCACTCTCTTATCTTGGCACTTAACAAACTACAATAACGAGAACGGCCACTAGCAGATCTCAGTCTAATAACTCTAATGGCAGCAATAAAATATCCATATACATTTAAAATTAGCACTCGATTGTGAGTTGGGCAGCTCCCAGGCAACTCCCAGGCAACTCCCAGGATCAGGAGCTGGAGCGGGAGCCACTGGGAGGCCCAAACCCATATTGCCTGGCCAAATGTGACCGCAAACTACATAAACTATAATGACAAATGTGTGTGCGTGTGGGTGTTTGTGTGCTTTGTGGATCCAAATTGAATGAGAATGCTGGAAAAAGGTTCATTCCCAACGAAAATAAAAACCGGGGAGCAGCGGAAGGCCGGGCGGGAGATGGCCAAACAACCGCATCGACTGTGGGTGCCGGGCATGGGTCAATGGCAACAACAACAACCCAATAAAGACCACTAAGTGTCCGAGTGTGAGTGTGCGAGTGTATGTAGTGGTGTGTGAATGTGATTCTATTTGAAATAAACCAAATAGTCGCACATAAATGCGGGTGTTGCCAGCCCGGACTTCGGGCCCTCCTCTTGCTCCCTGCTCCTCTTCTGGCCAACTTGCATACATCATAAATTGTGGACAGTCTGCTGGCCAAGCTCCTAGCTGTAAATGGCCTAACCACAGGACGAAACAACCGGAGTCCGAGCCCCCATCTCCCTGGGTTTGCCGTCCAGCAATCCGTTGCAGCGGCGTCCTAACCCGGCGGGCTAAACATCCGGCCAGTCTGCCCCGGCCCTCGCTCCGACTCTGGTTTCGGTCTGGGCCCGCTGATAAAAAAGTTGGCAAACAGGCAGTGAAGTAAGGCATAAAGTTTGCCTTTGAAAATGTCTATTTGAAAAGTTTCCCGGCCCAGGCGCCGTAGCTGGTCCACACAATGGCGACCGTAGTTTGTCGCTTCCGCCGGCCGCTAAACGAAAGTCATTTATTTCGACCATTTTTTCGGTGCGCTTCATTGCCGCGCAGCGTTTTTAATCAACTCGCTGCCGAATAGTTGGCCCTGAATGCATTCGCTCCGCTCAAGTGCCAAGGGCAAGGTCCGGTCCCTGAAAGGCTTCTGCATTATTCCCCCGGCAAGTTTCAAGTGCAGTCCGACTTTGATTAGCGCGCTGAGTGAAAGCAGCCAGAGCAATTGAGACCATACTGGACTCCAAGGCAGCCAATCAGCGGGTGAAGAGGTCCTTTATTTAAGCCAGATTGAATGGAGCCCTCCGATTGCGAGTAATCTATCCCCTGCTGCCGTCTAAGAGCATACTGCAAGCGGCTAAAGCCCACTCTGTCTCTTAATACCTATGACATGGTGGACTTTCAAGCTAATGAACTTAAAGGGTTTGCAGGCTTAAAGTAAGGTTGAAAGGATACAGACCCAGGTTCAGATCCTTTAATATTTCAGAGTATTGCTTTTATATCCAATTTCACTCGCCGAACTCATTCATGATTCACGATTTTTCCAGCTCTCAATCACTTACCACAGCGAACAGCGCTTAAGTCCGCATCCCACATGCGATTAGCCGGACGCGGGGGCAAGGCCGATCTATGCATATCTATGCGGCTCGCAGAGTGCATAGACATCTATTCCGGGACATGCATATTTAAAACTTATTCAGGCATCAAATAAATGTTTACACGACGGCGCAGGGCGTGGAAATCCGTGCTTAGCCCCGACTAGAGCCCCGCTGGATGCAATTTTCAGAGTTTGATTCCGCATCATTTTGCCGCTCCTGCTGGATCTGTGCTGCTGCTGCGGCGCCCGAAACTATGCAAATAATTCATTTGACAGACAGGCAGGCAAACAAACAAACAAAGGCTGGCAAGGGGGCGTGGCACGGCGGCTGGGGGCAGGGAAGTGACGATAAAGTGTGAAAATATGTAGCAGGCAAGTGGCAAAGAAATTAAAACGAGCAGGAAAAAATGTTGACTATGCCAGTGTCTCTCTGTCGGAGTCTGTCTGTTCTTTGGGGGCGGCTATAAAGGAGACTCGGGCGGGGGGTGTTGAAGGGTGGTGGGGGGAGAACCCCCCACATTTCCATGCGTTTCCTTGCCTCTCGCTTCCGCCCACAGGGTAGGCCAAAAGCCAGGGGACTGCTCTGTTGGTTTATCTTCGTGCGCTGCATGTCATTCAGGGGATGTCTGCCCCAAGGCCTCCTCCCCAAGTGACTTTCTCACTTTCTACTAATTCCCTCTAGCCGTTTCTTTGCCTCTTTCGTTTTCTTTGCTTTTCCGGGATGTGCAAATTTAAACTGTACTAGTAAGACTGTAATGAAACCTTCAAGTACATAGTGCCTTGGCTAACAGACTTAAGGAGCAAACTACATAAGCAAGTATCAATGTTTATTTATTTTAAATTGAAATCACAGATACTGCGAGAATTGCAAGACGTAAGGCTTTAAACAGAAAGTTCCTACAGTATTTTGAAATGTTATATTTCCTCAAAATAAACATCCGTTAATATATATCCCCATTTAAGCCCTCGCTTTGCCACGTTCCGTCACCAACGATGCTTCAAAGTATGCTTTAAAAATATTTTCCAGCAGCCAGATGAAAAAAATATTTGCGAAAAATTCGCATTAAAAATTCATCATGTTATGTCGCATGCAGGAAAACCAAAAAGAGAAGGAAAGTGGGCGTGCAGAGGGGGGCTTGGGAAATCAGAGATGAGAGGCAACTAGAGGGGAGTGGTGGGAGGTCAGAACTCCTCTTCAGACGAGGCATTTTAAATATTTCATGACTCCGACATTATTCGGCAATCGCCGTCAGTCAGTGGGAACGGGTAGACATTACGAGAAACAGTGATACGGCGAGTAGTTGTTCTATTAGTTGTGGCTATAGCCTTTTCCATTTCCCTTTCCCCTTTCCTCCCTGCCACACCCTACGGGCCTTCGACGTCTGTCAAAGCAAGAAGAGTCCGATTTTCCATGCACATTTCCCAGACATTTCCGCAACATATGCGAACCATCGGACAGCAAAAAAACTTTTGGAAAAATGATGAACTGCCTGAAATCGAACAAAGGCTCAACCGATTCCTGGGGGGCGGGAGGAATGGGGTTGGGAGATTGGGGGCCTCTCACGCGGATCCATCGATGCGGAAATGCGTTGTCAATTCAATTCTGTGCTCACAATGCCACGTGGTGGGGCAGCCTCTCCTTCCCGGCAAGGAAAAACCTTTCTAAGCTGTGGAAACTTTTGTCGAGTGCGTGAGCTGACGTCTCCGGCTGCCTTTGGGCTGACTTCTGCTCCTGTCACGCTCCGATATATCCTGCCAGCCTTGTACGACATATCCGTGGCAGCTCCCCGACCCGCCCCCTCTAGCCAAGCTGCTGCACTCGCAGCTGCCTCTGCTCTGTTGCTGCCACTTTTTGTGTCTCCGCAGCAGCAGAAGCAATTGAATTAAATGTGACACCAGTCAGCCATCTGTGGGCGTGGGACTCCGCCTGGAGGTGTTCTTGTGCTGCGAACGAGCTGAATGAGCGATAACTGCAATGCATATTGGTCAAGGAAAATCTTTAAAGTAACAATCAAGGTTTTTATAGGA
>JAEIIM010069156.1:0-19096 GCA_018874515.1 Drosophila greeni | reverse complement strand
CTCTGCCTCTGCCGAAATAACTCAAGATTGGGGCCATGTCCTGGCGCCTTTTGTGGCTAATTATGTCACTTATTTGAAAGCGATGTCAATGGGAACGACACGGCGGCAGAGCCTGGCATATGTTGTGGCAAATTTCTGACATTTGTGTCAACTATCTAAGCTACACGGAGGAGAACCTGCCAGCCAGGTGATTACTGCAAACTGAAATCAAATATTCGTTACAATATCTAGCCATCAATCAGCCGAAAGTGTCTTCGCTTCAAGGACAAAGAAGACGCGAAACTTTCCCGCCATTTAAATATGCAATGAGACAAAGGCCCGTACACATGTTTAGCCTAATGAATTTGCATACGAGAGCGCCGTTCCCACGGGAATTGTAGATCAAAAGCGGAGTTCCCCCACTCGTCGAGGGCCACATGTGCGACGGGCCTGGGCCCCGATTGGCATGGCGACACATTCATTAACTGTCAGCCGGATTTCAGGCCCATCCCTGAAATGAGGACAACAGCGACAAATTGGATCCCGTAGCACGACTTCGAGGGTATTTGTTTCAGCTGACTGAGATTTCAGGGGGATTAAAGAACATTTAGGTGTTGACGCTGAAGCTGAACTCTCTCTCGTCAGACAAAGGTCCTTTGTGCTCACTTCCGGTCCCCCTTTTTTTTTATTGTGCCGCGAGTGGGAGCATTTCGCATTCTGTGCGATAATTATCAAACAATAAAAACAATAAACTGCCACGACACCGGCGAAACAACAAATGAAAAAATGGAAACTCAAAGTAAATGCCCCTTCCAGGGGCTGATGCCAAGGTGCGCCAAAGTTTTATCTTGCCCGGCGTTCTTCTCCTCGTAAACTGTGACCAGCACTAGGGAAAACATCAAAAGGAGCTAGCAGGCAGGACTTCGGGGGTCGGGTAAGGACCTCCTTAGGCGGACAAAAGCGCCGCCAAGTGCACTTTGTAAGGAGAGCAGTAAAACGGGCGGCATAAAAGAAAGTGCAGAAAGGGTTTGTCGGGGCGATAAGCAGAATTTATTTGTCTGCGGGTATTGACAAGCGACAAGTGGGGTCGTCGAGTGAAATGTCTGACAAAGTGGAGTTGGAGTTGGAGCCAGAGAGAGCCTTATGTACTAGTGACTGCCACGACTGACCTGGGAGGACTCATCTCCTGGCTGGCCGCTGATTAGCGCCGAGCTGGGACGCCACTTAAAATTCCTAGCGGCGCATCGATAATTTATTATGCAACTCTGTTTGGCGGACCTTTTGCCTAGGCATTTCGTGCCAATAAAAGATTTACGCAGCCTGAATTTTAAATGCCCCGAAACTCAGACAGGAATCCGAAACCAAAAGCGGAGCCTCAACCTGAACCTGAAGCTGAACCTGAACCCGAACCGAGACTCGTATACACCTGGGAATTTTGTTAATTACGCTGAATAAATGCAGGAAATGCCGAACAGTCCGAATCCAGACTAAACTGGGGGAGAGAGAAGGAATCCAAAGGGAGTGGAGGGTAGGAATTAGGCTAGGCTAGGCTCGATGGCTCATAACTCAAAATTTGAAAAGTAATCGAGAGGCAGGCTGAATGCGAAATATCTGCAAATATTTTATGTAATTGCTCCCGACGTGTGGATTTATTTATTTCGCATTATTCCGCTTATGTTTTCTTCCTGCTGTGCTTTCTGGTTTAAAATACCCACTCATAGACCCATATAAAAATTCCTTTTGAGCCTTATTAAAAAATTCCAGCGACTCTGGGGGCTGTCAGCAGCAGCGGCGAGTCCTTTGGCCTCGGCCCGGACTCTGCCCCCAGCCCGGATCTCTCTCTCCTTCCTTAGGGGCCACGGTATGGCTACGCATAAAGAAATCAATCAGGCGGCACAATGCAGGCGGGCTACGGAGCGATAAGTCGCTCAAAATGACTCGACGAACTCGGGGTTTAATGGTCCGTGAAACGTGAAACACTTTTAGCTATCTGCCGGAGTCAGGGGCGGCGGGGCTTCCTTGGGATTTCTTTTTTTTTTCCTCCTCAAAACTCACATGTAAATGGCGCTAATGCCCGGCTAAGCGCCCGCCCGAAGTTCGGAGCATTGAATTATGCATTTTAATTTTGGGCCAGGACGTCAAAGGCAACGGCACGGAACATTTATTACACTCGGCTTTGGCTATTTTCAACACTTTAATTTAACTTTCGGGCACTGCATTTCCTTCTTGGCCATTTCTTTTCGCCCCAATCACAGCGCCGGGCCCAAGATTTCCCCGGACCAGCTCGTGTGGAGGAGGGAGGAGGCGGCACGGCTGGGTGGATGTCCGGGCGTTTGCCTTTGTAATGGACATGTTAGACGTTGGCAAAAATGATATATGACTTTTTCATTTCCTTAATGAAATTAACTTTGCCGTTCGGCTCCGTCTTCTTTGCCTTTGCCACCGCTCTGCCTTGCCTCTTGCCTTTGAGCGTGCCACGTTCTGGTCTTTACATAATGCCAGCCAAATTGCGTTGATTTTTGATGTGGCAACAATTCATTTTGGCTCATTAGTCGGGCCAGCATGCTGCTGTCCATATATCATTATCTCAGTCGCAATCTGGGCATATGCAGTCGGACTCGGGGCTTTAATGGAGCGCGCTAAAAGCATTTCATCCTGCCACAGAGGCCACTTCCAGGCCGGCCATCGCATCCCCAATTAAACTGAGCCAACTGCCCGGTGAAGGGCTTAAGCCGATGTACAATAATTTTAACTTAGCAGCCAGGAGCGTTCGCCCAGGTTTAAGCTTCCTGCTGATGCTGATGCCAGGAGGCTGCTCCGCATCCCGCATCCCGCTCCTCGCTGGACTCGATTTCATAGATTATGCGGCTTATGACTGGCCCCGGTAAATGGCCAACTCATGTAAGTTCCTGTTGGCAATCTCTCTCTCTCTGTGTGTGGGGAGGAGCAGCTGTGTGTGCCTGCCACCCAGTTGGGTGGTGGGTGCTGTGTGGGTGTGACGCTGAGCAATGGCTTTTCTTATGCCATAACTCTGCGTTAAGAGGCACTGCACTTTAATTATTTGTATTTGGCAGAGCTGCTGCCCTTAAGCCAGGCCGAGGCTGAGACGCAATTAAACCCTAACTAAGGCCCACTTTTAATTGAGTCTCAACTAAGTGAGCCCGCGTAAAAATTCATAAACATTCCAGCTGCAAAATTGTTTCATAATGATAAGTTCCACGAACAATGGGACAGATTGAAGGGAAGTAACAGCAGGTTCTATTAAATCGAAACCCTTTTTTAGTAAAATAAAACAAAGTTTTGTAGAACTAGTTCCCCAAAGTCCTAAAATATGTATGGCGAGCCACTTAATCTCCATTGTGGTTGCCCAATTAAAGCGCTGTTTCAAGTGTTTGGTCCCATTGTGCGTCTGGCGTAAAAAACGAGCCATTTATTTAATTGAAAATTGTCTCCGCTGTCAGCAGCAGCGGCGGCTGCCAGAAGGAAAAGCGAGAAAAGTGTGAAAGGGTCTGGGTCTGGGCCTGAGTCTGAGTCTTTCCGGGAGCAGACTCACGGCTTCTCGAGTGGCAAAGACAGAGAGAGAGAGGAGTGCATGGCCCGGGGCCACTTGAGAAGCCGTTGCAGATGCAGTTTTTCATCGCGACCCCTGGAAAACCAAGTGGAGTGCAGGCTCCTGAGTGGACTCGCAGCTTTCAGTTGTTTAGACGCGTCTGGCGGGGACACAGCAGTCCGCAGGGGCGATCCAAATGGAATCGGAATCGGAATTGGGGGGAATGAGTTGCTCGCACGTGGCTGCTTCTTTATACCCGGAAGTAATCATAAATTCCGCACGCATCCAGCAGCCGGACAAAACGGAATAATATTTCGCCCAGTGTGTCAGTCAGTCAGTCAGCCAGTCAGCCAGTTAGTCAGCAGTCCGTAAGCCAGTTGGAGTCGGTTAGGAAATATGGCCACCTTTCAGCCCAGAGCAAGAGCAAGAGCCGTCGGGATCCCTCCTCCTGCGAGGGTGTGGATGGCAGTCGCTCCAGCGCCATTGGGCGCATCGTGTTGCTAATTTATGGCCGAGGAAATGAAAGTGATAGAGCTGAAAGCACCAGCCACCGGTCGAGTGAGTGCCTCTGGGCCATGGACGGAGCAGAGCAAAGAGATGGCGGTTGCCGACTGGCGGATGGAGATGTCCTGGCATCCACCTCCGTGCGATCCATCCGCCGCTATCCACTCAAAGGTGGGGCCATCGGTGGGAAAGTGTGCCGCTTGACAACTGAAGACAGTGACAAATTAGCTTGGCGCGTGGTCGGTGCACAATTTGCATAATGAGCCTTTGACAAAGATGTGTGGCACAGTCGCCGGGCGCTCTATTTATGACTGTGCTCCGATTTCAGTCATCGCAATAAAACCAGAAAGCCAGGCGCGCCACCACACGCACTTTGGCACCTTTTTGGCGCTGTCACAATGTCACTGAAAGGAGGTAATCCACACTGGGAATCCATATTAGGAGGTCAAAGGCTGTACCATCAAAAATACCAACTTGACCTGAGGAATATGTTCCGGAATTGAGCATGTTAACCAGCGTTATTTCCTATTTTAGCCACATCCAAAAACATATAGAAACTTGCAACTTTTTTTGGCTAAAAAGCATTTTCACGTTAAACGAAAAAGGGAATCTCTCAACTTGCAACTCTCAGCTTCTTAAGCTCGCCCCGTTTTCTTGGTTTTTAATGTCCCATTTTACTTTATTTTTCAGTTTTGAATGCCAAGTGGCAGGAAACGAGCGTCGAAATAGGCTACGGCCTAGAAATTTTTATTGAATGCCTGCAGGTTTTATTGATGTCGTTTAAAGTCGCTCAAGTTGAGCCCGGGCTCGTAAAGACGTCAGCCGAAATTGTGTAGTCAAAAAGTGTTGCATAGCCAAAGCCTCAACCATTTCGGAGAGAGCTACGAAATAAAACCGAAACGTAACTCTTTTGCCAGTTATCGGAGCCAGGAGACGAGCCTGCCAATGCCAACTTATTTCCCGAACACTCCCATTCCCCCTCTTTATGTCACTGCAGGACCTGGCCTGCGTTTAGTCCTGGAACTGCTCGACAATGATTGAAAAGTGGTTGCCATAAAGTCCTGCCATTCGTATCTACCGATTTCGCAATCACTTTCCTTGCCCCGGCCAGGCCGAAGGTATGCAAACAATTTGCCCAGGACGACTGCTGCGAACTTCATTAGACTGCGGGGACCACGGGGCGGATGGGTAACGCAATGAGCAAAAGTCAGAAGGGGCCGAGGCATTTATCAAAATTTTAATGCCGCCTGGAAAAGGCAGAGACCACAAACATAATTACACACAGCAATTTGCTGGCTCTGGAGAGAAGATTAAGATTTCTTTCGGGCTCCCCAACTGACTGCGAGACTGGGCCAATTTTCGAATGCGGTTTCGGCCAGGTCCTGGCCAACGGCCAGAACCAGTGCCCGTCCGTGTGATTCGTGTAATCATTTGGCAATCACAATCAACTTGTTTGCTATCGAAAAAACCAATTATTGACCCGGCTACATGACCACGTAACGTGCAAACAATTGCGGCCATGTTCGAGCTTGGCCAGAAGACAGAATGCTGGCTGGGGCTTCTCCTGCCGGATTCCCTCGGCTTTTTCGCCGCTCTCGGCTGCTGGCAGCTGCCAGGGAAATGTGTTACCCATGTCGGGAATTATTTATTTATAGGCAGTGTGGGCGTGTGGCCCTTGAGCACAAAACTTGGCAGATTTTTCCTCATTTCACTCATTTGGTTTGTCAACATTTCGTACATAGTTCTGGGCGGTCGCAAATCTTTTGCCATAAATTTTACACGCTGCCAAAAAGTTTTGACACATTTGTTGCTGCCCCTGCTGCTGGAATTTTGTTTAATACATTTTAAGTATGTGCTTCTCCGCCTCAAATTGTAAAGTTTTTAATGCGCAGCCAATCCGCCTGACAAGTTGTGTGTCAACCGATACGGCCAGGTTATTTCCTGCGGTCCCCGAACACAACTAACTTGTTTAATCCGGTGATTGCCATGATTGACTGGCCAGAAATTAACTTGGCTCGCATTATCGACTCAACCGAATTTCTCGAAAGTAATTGCAGTGATTGACCTCGCAACCGCATCTGCGGCTGAGACAGATTTTCCAAGCTTTTCCCCGGTTTCTTCTGGGCCACAAGCCGCAGTCAAATCAGCGTCTGAGTGCCATGGAATTCGCCCAGGCTTTCCCCAGTGCTCCTCAGTCATTCACTCGTTCAGTCGCTCAGTCACTCAGTCTCCCCTCTTTTCAATAGCTAAAGCCACAAATTGGCGTTGGGGTGCCTTTAAGACTTAAATGATTTGGAAGAAGGCCATAAAAGAGTCCTTTGTAAGCCATATTTAAAGTATTTAACAGAAAAGTGAGCGTTTTGCGGCATGGCAAAACTATAGGTATTCTGAGCTCATTAAATAAAAGAAAAACGTTTGTTATGAAATACCAGATTCTTTAATACAATATATTAAGAGGAAACACCCAACCCCTGATGATCCCCAAGTATAGACCTCATAATAAACCCCGCGGCAAACACCTCGGCTGGCTCATAAACCACACATCAAACGCAATGGGCTTATGATAATTCACTTCCAGGCCATAACCCTTAAATACTTTTGGGGCCCATCATCATTCGTCGCTTAGCAGCATCACGCATGACAGTCGCGTTAATTATATGCAAACACAAACGCAAACACAAACAGGCGCGGCCAAATCCAAATCCTCTGATGGTTATCACAAGCCAAGTCGACAAATTAGCCGGGCCAGATGCCGCGGCTCCCGATGGTGGTGATGAACTCGGCTTGGGCCGAGTCCTCTGTCCTTAGTCCTGAGCGACAGGCTCAGCTCATATTTTTCTTGGCTGGGCTTATTAATTTATTAAGTCGCGCAAACTTTGCCAAATGGGAGGGGAAACACGGAGTCTGGTTGGTGGCTTAAGTTTTCAGCCAACAAACAAACAAAACTACAAAAACAATTGGCCCAAAGTTGGCAAGAAAAAAAAAGTGTAAAGGGAAATGGGAAATTGTTGGAAAGCCTCTTGCCAGCGGCGTTTGGCGCTTCAATGTCGCTTAATGTCACCAAACTGCGGGGCTTAATTATGCAGTATCACACACACTCACTCGTCGCACACTCGATTTTCTTCTCGTTTTTATTTTTGCTTAGCCAGTTTATGGTTACTTGAAAATTCAAAAGTTTTGCAGGAAATGAAAGTTGGCGCAATCGTGCAGAAAAGTTCAGAGTGGCCAAAACAAAGAGTCGCAAAAAAAATAAGTGAACGGAAAGGGAAAAAATAACTGGCTAAAAAGTTGGAGAACGCCGCGCTGGGCTCCTCGTGACACGGCTAAATGCATTAACTTTTTTGCGTGTAAACTGCCTGCACTTTAATCTCATTAAGGGGAGAGCAAATTATTGATTATGTCGTTAATAAATATTGACTCGCCACTCCGCTCGGGCTATTAAATGCAATTTAATGAAAGCCGCCCATGCGGCGCATCCGTAATTCGATAGAGCAGTTAATTTAATCGATTGCCGCACTGTTTTCAATCAAATTGAAATGGAGTCCAGGCTCCTGAAAGGATTCAGCACCCACTGCGATCTCATAAATATTTATGGCCACTGTTATGGCGATTATTATTTATTTTTTAGCCTGAGTGCCGGCAACTAATTAACGGAGCGATGCTTTCAGCTTAATGCTGCTTAATGGCATAACCTCTAGGTGACCTGGCCAAAAGGACTAGCTTTCCCCGGCCGTATCCTAGCACTAAATAGCTTCGAGTCGCCTGTCGCCGGCAATCAATGTCCTTTGTTCGCTAAGCTCCTGCTGGTGGGCAAAATTGAGTTAGTCACACATGGAATCTGGTAAATTTTAATGCTAATTTCGTTAGGCTGACACATTAACGCAACTGCGAGCGTCTAAGCCAATAATAGCAGACTCGACTCCATCTAGGAGCCATTAATGCTGCATGATCCAGACAACCGAATGCAGTGCCTAAGTGGCAGCTGCATTAAAACCTGATTTCGCATACAAAATCAAAGCGGCGACATTAATCACGAATTTATGAGACATTCAGAGACATTTCCTACCAGAGGCAGGGGGGTCTCTGTCTCTCTGCTCAAACAGTATTTGCATATTTAGACATAAACCTTGACACACACACACCCGCCACAGAGGGTCCTTGGTGCCGGCAGGATGCTGCGACAATTTGAGTGCGCGACTGCCGCAGGATTTGCCTTGAGCCTGAGTGACGATGGTTGTTGCCACATGCATCAAACATGACTCGCAAGTGCAGTGTCGCCTGGCAAGACATTAAATTGCAGGCACTTAAAGGCTCGGCAATAACATATTGAGGGGAAACGGGAAATAACTACTAGGAATTTACAATAGGAAAATAAAAAAAATATAGCTTAGCTAAAAGGGATTATTAAGACTCTACTAAAGAGGAATTAATGCTACCAAGACTCCTTATCCAATTACACATATTAAATAAAGCAGCTTAAAGTCTTCTGAATGAACTAAGCTATCATTTAAGCAAGAAACCATAGAAAAAATATATGAGTGAAAGAAGAAAGTGCACTGATGCGAATATCCCTTTCCATATTCAGAAGGCACCCCCAAAAACTTGCCTCTCAATTAACTGAAAACTTTAAATGCAAACCCGCTTTGATTGAGGACTCCAGCTGTGCAGTCCGAGTCCTTTCTTAGGTGCCACTGTTTGATTAGGGCCGGGTAACAGAAACTAAGCAAAAACCCATCAGTTCAGTTGCCAAAAAGTTTTGTCAATTAAAATATGAAAAATACGCCCCCGTCCGTCCGAAGATGGAGCTGGGAGCTGGACAAACAGTCCACTGAGCTGCCCAACCAGTGCCAACTAATAAAAAGTTTTGCTGGCAAGTCGCAAAATGACATTGCAAGTAATATTTTGGCTATATTTGGCCGAACTTTCACTTGCAACTGTTGCCGCAAGAGGCGGGAACAGAGAGTGAGAGCAAGAGGAGGGCGGAGGAATTTGCATGCGCCCAAGAGTGCCAGAAACTTTTATAATTAATAAATTATTTATGAAGCACGAAATGAAAAGGAGAGGGGCCCAGCAACAACCGACTGCAATTCACTTCATTTTAAATAATGAAAAATTACTTTGCCTCCGCCCTTGGCCAGAGTCATAAATAAAGGAGGAGCAGAGGCTCCTTCAGGAGCCGCATTCAGCTTGGAATGGAACGGCCATTCAATGATCCACAACAGATCAGGGCCGTCGCCAGTGGAGCAGAAATGCCAGGAGGAGCGCCAGTCCAAGCGGAATCGCACCAAGCTCAAATTAATAACAAAAAATGCCCAGCCAAAGGCCCCCCAAGAGGTGCCCTCCGAAAATCGAAAATCGTACAATTTGTTAGACGTTTGGCATTTGAATTGATTGAAAGCCCGAACGAACGAGCGTTGCGAAGCAAAGTGAGCCGGAGCATGAATGGAAATCGGAGGGCATTCAATATCAATTCCGCGAATTTATAGCGCACCAGAAAGCGAGTGCAGTAAATTGAAGTTGGAAATGCGGAGGCTACACTCGCTACTCCGGGTCGGCGCCTTTGATCATTTTACATTTTTACAACTTTCTCATTGCGATTGCCGTCAGCGAGTGTTAAACCTAAGCAGCTGGCTCACCTCACCCTTATCCCTTAACCCGGTGAACGACAAACTCCAAGGAGACATGAGAGTTCTATGATTATGTTGCAAGTTTGGCCATAAATTTTAGAGTGATCTAAATGTTACGTTTGTATAATGATGAGCTTAGCTTTAGAGAGAAATCAAGGTGATGAAAGGGTACCTTTCCAGGATGTTAGCCTTTCTTTTGTTTATTTTTTCCTTAAAGGTCCCCTCTGGCAAACCAGGACATGTGGCTGTAGTCCTTGTCCCGCCTCTGTGCGTTGGGCTTTTATCCACTCTGGCACTCTGGCTGCCACCGATATGGGGTAAGTGCTTCCTGCCTATGCAATTGCTGCATCTGGCTCTAATGACGCCATAATTGCCTTTGTTCTGCTTGCCAGACTGTAAGTGATACGAGCCTTTCCCACCTGCTTGTCTTGTCCCGTGTCGTCCTGTCATTGTCGGGCGGGTAAGTGCCGAGTCGTCATAGTGCACATAATTGCCAGGCGGACAAAGCGAGACGTCCTTAAAGCGTTTCTAGATCGCTCCTGCTAAAGCCCGGGCGAAGGTATCAACTTCCAATCACGACAGCTTCCTAAATAGCCGCAGAGGCGCTGAGGGGGCGGAGGACATGCCGCAGCAGGGAGGACGTAACGACCGAGGAGGCCTGGGAGGAATGGGAGCGGGGAGACGCCTCAAAATAAAAGTCAAAAGTGTTGCCAAAGCATAAAATGGACGACAGTCCGTGAAATTAAATGCCAGCAGGACATTGAAAGCGAGCCGAGTCCTGCCACTCGAAGCCGAGACGCCTTCTTCGCCTTCTTCTTTTTCTGTTTTTGGAGAGCGCCAGAAAAGCGATTTGTGTGGTGGCAGCGAAAAAATTCACGCACAATTATTTTGCAACGACAAAAGTCATTAAAGTTCGCCTTTGTTATGTGGCAAATGTTTATGTAAAATTTATTTTGTTTCCGCTTTATAAAAGCGCCGGCTTTCCAAATGGAAAACAAGGAAAACTAGCTGCGAAAACGGGCCAGAAAGTTGCATTGTTTATGTTTATGGCTGTTGGCACATGCTTTATTTTTACGCAGATTTATTTATGGCTATTTTTACTGCATACTTTTCAGCTGCTGCTCGGATGTGGCCCCGGCCATGGACGTAGTTGTGGCTGTGGATGTGGATGCTGCTGTAACCTCAATTCCCCAGACAGGCCAGAGAGAGTCCAGCAAAAAAAAAAAGGAAATCCTTTTTTCTATTGATTTTCCACTGGCCAGAAGCGATTATTTGTTTTGCATTTTCCACGCCGTCACCCAAATGACCCCAAACACAACGCAGCTCACAGCGGGTCCAGGGATCGGGTTTGGATTAGGTCCGCTCCCGATGGTCAGAGATGCCATCTCCGGACAGGAGGGCCGCCAGGCAGCCGTCCAACCCGGTCCATTTCACGCTCCCATTTGCCCCAACGCTTCGTGCTAATATTTATTGACTCGTGCCCTCTTTTGCATTGAATTATCAGCCAGCCTGTCATATGAGAGGGGGGATCAGCAGGTCCTCACTCCTCCAACGGAGCCAATTCCCAGCGCCTATTAACTCATGACAACGACAACTGATTTCCCAGCGGCATATTTCCTACAACTTACACACAAATTCAAATTGCATTTATCTAATTTTGAGCTAAACACGCCGTCGCAGCCTTGGACTTCAAACATGGAACCCAAGGATTTCCCCTCGGGCTCGGGGCTTTGTTTGCTTGTCGCTTGATCCTGTTACAACACTCCCCTGCTCTGTCCTCGGAACAAGGAGTGATGATTGCTGTAAGTGATTACTCAATGCAATGCCATTTGCATTAGCCAGCCGGGTATTCATTTCACTCGAAGGCGGCGGAGGAGGAGGAGGAGGACAGCCCATTGATCAGACACTGGCTTTCAGTTTAATTGACGCCGATGCTAATGATTCAGCAGCGGAATGCATTCAGCCTTCATCAGATAGCTCCGCCTCCTGCTTTCCAGGATATTTTCCCTTCTTTCTGGGTATATGTGTTTAAAGAGTTTAAAATATTGTATATTTCCTTAATGTATTCATATATTGTTGAAAAAATTAAGCGGGAAATTGGGACTTAACAAAATAGTTTTAGAAGAATGATAGGCTGTACTAATTGAATGATAATATATAAATATATAAAACTGATCTTAACTAAATTCTAACAAATTCAAGTTAATAATTGAACTATTGTTAAAGAAGCAACTCTTCCTAATCCAATTGCCTTGTTTTTTGTGTAAATTCCCAGTTTTTCGTGTTATCTCTAGTCCCTGCTGGTTTTTGTAAAGGGATATCTGCAGGAGGCTCCTGTAGGAGCACAGATACGCAGGGTTATATGGGAGCCGTATTGATTTCCATGGCCATGTTTATACTACAATGGCAAATCCGCGACTCAGCTCAACTTTTGCAGGTCGCGCATTTCAATTGATTCCCGAGCTGGCTTTCAATACCGTTCAGTCGTCCTTGTTGCAGTTTGTTTTTTGTGTCCTATCCTATGGGTGTGCGCGTGTGTTCCTGTTTCCTGTCACGGATACCTAACTGCAACACAAAAAAAAAGAAAAAAACGAAAAAAAACAATGGAGCTTTGCAAATTACTTGCCGGCAGATGCACACACACTGCCACTGCCATATTGGAGATACTTTCCAACTGGTTAAGAGCAGCTGCTGCCGCCAGTTTAAGGCCAATGTACCGTGAAATCGCGCCGGCAACTCAATTATTAAACATAGAGCTCTATATAGACTGCTCCCGCCGATCGGGCGGCATTTCAATATCGACATTAACATCCACATTTGGCTTGCTGCCGCGGCGAAAGGATTTATTTATTAATGCATTATTGAAAAGTATTAAGCATTAAGCACTGAGAGATTAATGCCGCGGTTAACCAAAGCAATTTCATTGCGGCGACTGGAAACGGGAAATTTCTGTATGGTCCAGGTCGCCGAAGGGAATGCCCTTTAAAGAGATCGTTTTCGTGTCCCATCTTTCCAGGGATTTTTCTCAGGGCGGGGTGACTCCTCCTCGTTCTCTGCGAATTCATACTCTGCCTCGTCTTCGTCCCACGGAGGTTTCTCATCATCCAGATTTGAGTAATTCTCATTTTCGATGAGGTCCAAAGTCCGCTTAAAGTATGGATCAACCCCCTTAGTCTTGTCTTGATCTTCATGTGAGACATCTCCGCCTGCCAAGGTATCCTCCGGCTCAGTTTCCACTTTCTCATCGGACTTATCACTGACAGTGAAGGTCTCCCCACCAGCCGGTTTCTTCACCTCCGAGTCACAGTCACAGTCACAGTCACAGTCATCCATGATTATTTGTACACAGCCCCGGGGGAACCAGCCTCTAATGGCACCCCTACGTTTTTTCCCCTCAAGCTTCTCCTCCTCCGAGAGCACTCTCTCACCATACAGCCAAAACTGATGAGCCCGAGTCACCTGAACGACGTCTCCTGGCCGCAGGACAATGCGAGGATCGTCGTTACAGGGTATGGTCATGCACACCCAGATGCCCTGGGAAAATATCGGCAGGCAGTGGCCGGTGGCAGGACGGATGCACTTGAAGGGGCGAGTTCGAGCCCGCTTCTCCATCTTCTGCTCCAACTGCTCCAAGGTCAGAGTGTACTGGTGGCAGCCGGGCACAACCGGCCAGTGGTAGCCATCGCCGGAGGGCACAAACACTTCCCGGTAGTTGCCCAGCCAGCCGAGATCGTAGGGATACACAAAGGGCTTCAACGGCTTCCCTACAAAAACATCACGGCGAAAGTTTGCCTTCGTTATGATCCAACGCTCGATCTCCGTTTTGTTCGAGAAGATGAGCTTCGACTGCATGTGCAGCAGCTTCACGCAGGCAAGTCCCATGCCCATGTATATGCCCAGGGTCACGGTAGAGGCGAAGCAGTTCCACCTGGTCAAGTCCACCGTGGCCAGGTGCCGCATATTGGTGTTGATGAGGTAGCGCTTGGAGATGCCCCGAAACAGAGCGACGACCAGTATGCAGATCCCCTGCACGCTGCCGGACAGGAAGAACAGCAGGAAGTAGACGAAGCTGGCCTGGTTGGACCAGCCCACGCAGTTGTTGACCCAGGGGCAGTGGTGATCCATCTTGATCACACACCGATCGCAGCGGCGGCAGTGATGGGCCCGCGGTGGCTTGTATCCCTCGCAGCGCTGGCAGTACTGCAGGTACTTGGTGTTCTTGTGCTTCTTTGGCCGCCACTTCTTGGGGACCAGGCCGGGTCCCACCATCAGAGTCCGCACAAAGTTGTACAGCGTGGCGAACAGGTGCATCCAGATGAGGCCATAGTTCAGCCAAGATGCCCAGCCCTCGCCAGGAGGCCACCACATCGAGTTCATGTGCAGCGTGGTGCAGGTGACGATGAAGGTGAGGCTCAAGACGATGATGGGTCCCCAGTGCAGGAAGCGCCGAAACTCGGTTTTGCTCATGGTTGGAATAAAAATATATATATACTGTTATGTTGTAATGTGATATAGCTTTGAATCTGAATATATGGATCTGAATTGTAGAAGTTGGTGTACTAAGCCTGACACTCTAGGGGTTTTTACGATCTTAGACTTTATATACATGTATTACTTTAATTTATCTTAAAAAATGTTATCTTATAAACTTATAACAAGTAATAGAAAATAAAATATAAGTTTTTTTTTTTATAACAAATTAACCATTTATTTCGACGACCCTGTACCCCACTTTCTTATTTGTGCCGCGAATTTAGTGTAATTACCAAGGCCCAGTTTGCCGGCCTGGCCAGTCGACCTGGCCCAAATGGGCACTGCTGCCTTTCCGGCCCCCTTGATGGGGGATTAATTAAAAGAGCCGGCCACATGTTGTTGCGCCCGCATAATGCCCGCGGCGTTTGCGTGTAATTAAATAAAGCACAACTATTTAAAACGGCCGGACCCGGCCGCCCTCCGCCGCCATTCCGGGATAATTTATAAAACTTATTTAAGGTATTGGCAACAGGCAACGTGCGGAGGCCGTGCGGGTATAAATTTGCTCTTAAGCCGCAAATGAAAAATATTTTAATCACAAAAAAAAAAAGAAAAAAAAAATGCAAATAAATTTAAAAACAATAAAAGTGCGAAAGTGCTGGCCATAAATAAAATGCAGCCTTAGTGCCATGGCCCTGGCCATGCCAGGCAGTCGTCATCGACCAGTGCTATTATTATTATTAAGAATTAATAGCAATATTTGCTGACGCTGTGTGGCTTAAAAAACGAAATATACAACCAGATATTACGTGGGGGCGGATGCCGGGCCGGGCGGGTACTATATGGTCCACAACAAAGCACAACGCATGAATTCAATTGAATTTAAAATGTGCCATAAATTCATTGCATTCAATATGCGATTCGGTCCTGCGATCGGTGGGTGTGCGTGCACAAAGAACGGTATTTGGTATTATTTATGGCGCTGCTTATATAGCAAAAATATTTTGGTAGCCCGAATTCTTTGCCAAACATTTACTAATGCCATTAATTGATGATAAATGTTTCGCCGCACGCAGACAAAATGCAATCGATGCGGGGCACCAGAGTGCACTGCAAAGATAAACAAAGGTCTAAAGAAGTAATAGTTTACTTCGATGATATATAGTTTACTTATTAAATTGAGAAACAAATTTGTAAGCCTTCTGAGGATTGACCTTTGTACGTTATTTATATTTGCTCAAAATTAAATTGGAGAAACGGATGATACAACTTGGAAAATATACAATTGAACAATAATTTCATTTTCATAGTTTAGAGTTTAAGCTTGAAAATAAAAATATATTTATTTATCCCATTTAAAATTATAAACCTGATGAAATTGTTTAATTTTTGGCTTAATCTTAAATGTATACAGTTAAACAAATATTTTCCGGTGTCGCTTAAAATAAAATCGAGCCCCAAAATCGCGGAATTCGGTTTTTGGCCGTCCGGAATATTTTGGACCTCCAGCTGGTGGTGGTGGTCTCTGATGTTGTTTATGAAATTGTTGCGTGGCCAGTTTAGGCCAATTACCCGATTGCAGTGGGTCATCCCTACACATCCCGCAACAGCCCCCCTGGCACCCCTTTGTTTTCCCGGCTGAGTGCACACATGGCAGCGTGTAGGTAATGGGCCTCCGGACGGGGATTTGTGTGACTTGCAAGTCTCGTTAACTCGGCTAACAAGCGACGCCATTTACCACAATGCGACGCCCGGGCCTAACAAGCCGAGGTGACAATTGGCCCAGGACCAAAGACCAAAGGTGACAAGGAGCCAAGGTCCAGGGGCGTAACTAAGGCTTCCTCAATACGAATTTAAAAGACACACCTGGGGCGAGGAATCGTTGTGTATAAATCTTTAGAGCTGGATAAAAAATGGGAATTATGTGGAATCATAGTAGAAATTTGATAAAAAGAATATAAATTTATTTAAATATTAGCTTAGAGAATATATTATGTATAACTTCAATTGGTCTTGCATTGTTTCAAAACTTCTATAACTAAGAACTGGTTCACATATCAATGACAGCTTATGACCAGGTGAAAGCTTTGATTTTCTTCGCTATATCCTACAAGTTCTCGACAAAAAGCAATCTATTTTGTCCCCAGATTAGATGGCAATAAAATTGATTGAAACATAATTGCAAATTGATACAATAGCCAAGGAAAATTGCCCGGAAATGCCAAGAGCCATTCGTGCCGGGGGCCAAAAGCAATATATAATCGTAACGAAAATGACTTCAAAGCGAGTTCAGAGTCCCAGAATCGTGAATCCTATTGGCCATTATGTGCAGTTAGATGAGCAGCTGAGAGCCGAGTTTATTGCAATGGCTCAGAGGAGACTCGAGGCTGGTCGTCAAGTGAAAGGGTTTCCAGGGAACAGACTGAAGAGAAATGGCTACAGTTGGACAAAAGGGGGTGTGATTATTACCAGATTTTTATATGGGTACTGATTTCATGTACTTGCTTTAAAAATGTCCAAACAAGACCTTAAAATCTACACATTTAATTTATAAACAATTTAATATTCTCAAGCCTTCCTTTGGTCCTAAGAACCCTTTCTTTTCGTACATGGACATGCAAAATCCAGTGCCTACGAATTACTTATCCCCGAGAGCGCCTCATTTACGCTCCAAGTGGCCCGAATGCCATAAGGCAGGAGCTACTTACCGCTAACCATATAATTTTTTGTCAATGCCAAGGAGTTTATTAGGGCTGCTCCAAGTGCAGCTGCATCCCGCGAAGTGAACAGCCAGCGGCGGCCTTTATGAGCGACTCAAGATGGCGATACACAGAAACTTTTTACGCAAACTTATTTACTTAATTTGAAAATTAAATTCCGGCATTAAAACGCATAAATGACACTTGAGCCCGGCCGAGGGGGAGCCGGCGTGTGTGTGTGTTTGTTTTTCTTATCAAAATGCCTGCGGCAGAGTGCTGGCAAATACACACGCTCGCACACACACCGAGGGGAATATATATCCCTTAAGACAAACAACGCGCACAAAATGGTGGCTGCCGCGGAGGAGCCGGATCCGGCTGAAACCGAGGCTCCGGGCCTGGCCAAGTGCACGCTCAGAAGTCAAAAGTGCAGAAAAATGCACGGCACACAGCGAAGGACGAGGGACGAAGGCAGAGACGACGGCGGCGCTGCCAAGACAAACAAGCCAGTGAAGAAGGCATATAAATTGCGTTACTTGTGCGGGCGGAGAGAGGGGGAGGGGGCTTCTGGCCAAAAAGGGGGGAGGCGGCAGTCAGCGGGGGTGTAAACGTTTTTGGTGTTTGACATACGACGTGCATTAGCAGCAAAGTCAAGGATTAGCGCCACTTGTCTTGAGAGCCGAGCCTGCGGCCCCATCTCTCGGTATCCTTCGCCAGCGCCGCATGAAATTTAAATACATTCCCGGCCATTAAAGCTGCTGCGAATCAATTTGGCCCGAAAAAATACAGCTTGCTTCAATGCAGGTTGAAAAACCCTTTTTAAATAAATAATATATAAAAATTCCATACTGTTTTCATGTCCTGAAATATATACCGTTTTTACGTGCTGATATCCTTGCACTTTTCATGTGCTCAAATCTGTGCAGATATCATATATATAAAATCAAGACGTCCTGATTTTCCACAGAATCGAAATCCTTTTTCCCAAGCAAAGACATTATTTTTCCCCCCACTTAATACCGTTTAATAACTGAACAATCTGTCCGGAAAACGTATAAATTGCCAGCACTGACAACCGATGGCCCGATGGGGCGCGAGCGCTTAATGCGGCCAATTCAATTTGGCCAGGACACGGGAGTCCCATAAAAGCCAGCCCGCACATTGGACACAATTCGGCATTTAAAGCGTTTGGCTTTAATGGGCTCAACTTTTCCAAAGGCCAAATAGATAGAGCTCTCTTCCACACAAAAAAAAAAACATAGAAAACGGATAGGAAAAAAAGATGGGAAAAACTGTGGGAAAAGAGGAAAAGGCGGAAAGACGTCAAGGAAATGCCAAAGCTATCGCAAACGCGTTTCGCAATTTTTGAAGGATGTGTTAAGTCAAAAAATATGCAAATTTCACGCACACATCCCTCCCCCGCTCGTTGGGGTAGAGTTAATACGGCCCAAAGACAGCCCCAGGACCTGGCATCCTCGAACCATCCTCGAACCCCTTGCAGGATTCATACATACATATATATGGGCGGCTGTGCGGGCGCCGTACGTGTAATGCATACGAAAGTAGTGAAAATATCATCAATGGCAAAATATGAATATCTAAAAAGGATAACGAAAAATGGAGTCAAAACGAAGGGCAAAAAGGGGGAGGAGAACCGGGTCGAAAAAAAATGTTGCCGTGGAAGTGAGACGAACGCCAGGAACAGAAGGTTTCGCATCCTGCGAGGTCCTGGGAAAAAGTGCAAATGTCAGTTTCCTCGACGGCCGAGGGGGGCATGAGAACTCAACTCGGGCCCCCGGTTCATGACATTTGACAGAAAACTAGACAATATCCCCGACATGTCCGTATAATCAGTTTCCGCCGTAATTGCATCAAGTCTCTTTCAAAACTCCGCGAAACACGGCGCTGGGTATTCAGCCAGATATTATCTTATTAATGGCGAATTCATGGGCCACAACTTTATTTCGGAGAAGCAGCTCTTAAAAGCCGCTCAGACGGAGTCTACGATTTCGACTGAGCCGCAGATTCAGATTCAGACTCACAGATCCTGTGCGGCCACGGCCCGCATAAATTTGGCGAGAGTCTGCTGTAAATTACATTTGAAGTAGCAACTTGCACATAAATCTTTAGGAGCCAGACCAGGGCCACTGAGGAAATAATGCAAATACAAATAAAAACAGTGATGGGGCGCTTATTAAGAGGATTGGACTTTAAGATACCCGGTTTTTAAGGTGGATGATAAGGGGATTTCTATGCTTAATAGA
>JAEIIM010069149.1:0-26569 GCA_018874515.1 Drosophila greeni | reverse complement strand
TTTCAACTCTTAAAACTGTTTAAAAATATAAAACAAGAATTCCAGATTCATCAAATTTATAAAAAAAACCTATGACACACCATACACCAGATTCATTCTTGGCAAACTTAAGATCCCATTCTTCCTATCCATAGAAACCCTTTGTTTATTTGTAGACTCACTTGGGAATTGGAGCCGCGTCGGTTGCCATTTGCTGAGCTGGCCAAATGGGCTTCCATGAAATGCGAAATTGAGTACACAGGCACAGTTTCAGCCATATTCACGATTTCTCACTATATATCCTATCTATAATATGCACTTTTTTTCTCACTTGAAAGAAGTGACAAATGTGCGTCAGGTGTCGAGACGATGCGAAAATAAACTGAGATTTACTCGAAGAAATCAAGTGAACGATCGATGATTGCCAAATGTCTCTGATTAACTCTCTGATTTATCGTAGAAATTAGCATGGGTTTGTGAGGCGGTAGAGATACAAAGGTAGGAAAAAGATCTCAAGTACCTTGGCGGATCGCTGCTTAGACTCCATGGCTTGACAAGATCGTTTTGGGTGGAAAAATATAGAAATCAATCAAAATTAGCACATTCAAAGTTGATGAGCACTCAATAATGATCGACAACTGGCGATAATGGGCTCGATAACTCGATGATGATGCATTGAAATCGTATATCTTGAGTATTTATCAAAGCCCCCGAGGATATCGAGTGAAGAGTTCCCGATAAGGGTGTCATTACTTTCGAGCACGCAGGATATTATGATGGATTACCACAGACTTAACCTATAGCCGAGATAGCGCTCCCTCCGAAAGTCAACAAATCAGCGAACCAAATTAAAGCGATGACGATTTTCTAGACGAAAGCGAAAATAGGAACCGAGTATAATAATTATTATAAAAATAAATACATACGATTCGGGGCGGGCTGTAAGTGTGCGTCTGTATGATATTGCAAGTTCTAGGTCTCTAAGTTTATTTATGTAAACTAAATATATATATTTTTTTCTGAGGCAGAGTGAGAGTGTGCGCGCGTGGGGGAACTCAAGAACGGAATACAATGGAGAGCGGTTGGGGCGGTAAATCATCTAAAATGAATTTTCAGTGGACAATTAGCACATTTTGAGGCGCTTATCGGCGGCCACTACACACGTATACTACAGATACTTCTACTATATTCTCTACTATAATAATTATCGGAGTCATGTCGTGTGTCTCTACAAACAAAAATAGTCGCGCATAACTAATTCGGCAAATATGTGAAGCACAGGCCGCCGTCTGGGGCTGCCGCGAGACTCACCTGTTGAGCGGACCAAGGTCATATATAGCTGCGGATTATCCGGTTATTTCAGGATGCGGCCCACAACTCCCAGGATACTCCCCCGATCTCGGCGCGGAATGAAAACAAACTACAGCTGAGCAGCGGCCGTCCATTCACAGCTGAACGCACGTGTATCTGTATCGCAGCGCTGCTGTATCTGTGTGTGCGGGGAAGTCTCTGCAAAATCTATGGGCGTGTGTGTGTGTGTGTGTGTGGCAAACTGAAACGTCGATAAAATATATTTCTTTTCTTCCGCGGCGGCACAAAGACTTGTCGCGGCACTTAACAAAACGGGGGAAAAGGATTAAAATCTTTTATTTCCTGCTGCATTCACAAACCTCAAGGGTGTCCGCGAACAAACTAAATTATATTTGGTATGAGCAAACAACGACACTTTTTCGGGGGGCTATCGCCAGCACTTCACTCGCGGGGCATTACACAATCTGGCTTGTCAGCGGCCAAGATTAGCCATCATTTTACGAGGGCTTAAAACGGTTGTAATAAATTTTTAAAATTATTGCTTGTCTTTTAGCAATAGTGGAAAATGCAGTGCGACCACCCCTGTTTCTGTTCATTATACTATGAGGCACTCTGAAAGTCACCGAAAAGTTGATGTATTCTTGAGCTACCGTTGACTGGTCACTCTTGCCAGCCAAAACTGACTGAGGGAGAGTTTTAAACAGGTTTTATTTCTGTTTTTACAGATTAAATGAAGATCGACGAATTGATTCAATATCCTCCATCGTGATGTTAATAGAAAAACCGAAAAACCCCGGAGAAGCTAATTTAGAAGCTTAAATCTCATCACTCGACATTTAAAAGTGGCAATAATGGCGCCAGCATCGATAGTTTCGCATCTCCGGCAGGGTTGTCGCCTGTTCAGAAATATAAAAAACCTAAATAAGCTTACAGCCTCTTGCAGCGCCAAAACTCGCGACGCTTTGATACATCCGTTTAAAATGTCCAAGATCAGCCTTAATCCTCGCGAATCCGGCGCTTATATTGTCAAAAATGCCAAGCACGTGCGTGTCCTGCCGGCGGGCATTGAAAAATTGTCTCAGGAAATCTTAAAAGCTCTGAAAGATAAGCGTCTCAGCGTTGAAAACTTCTCGCAACATGAATTGCACCCTAATCCGGACCCAAATCAGGCGGAGGAGTACACCAAGGCAGCCGACTGGGTTTTTGTGCTGGACACCTTGAACTTTTGCTTTTGGACGCCCAGTGAGTAGATAGTTGCTATGTCACTTAACATCTCTTATCTTTAAAACTCTGAATTGCCGCAGATAACTACACCAAATACAAGGTTGATGGCTATACCGGCTACTTTGCCCTGTGTGCGGCAGTCAAGAGAGCCATCAAGGAGGGCGTGGACATCATTAATCCCAAGTTCTACGCCGAGATCGACCTGAAAACTCTGGAAAACATTTTCCGTTCTGACGACGGGGAGACAAAGATTCCCCTGATCCAGCAGCGTTTGGAATCGCTGCACCAAGTGGGAAAAGTTCTGCTGGAGAAGTACGATGGACGATTTGAGAATGTGATCAAGGCGGCGGATAAGTCGGCAGTGCGTCTGCTGGAGCTGATCGTGGAGGAGTTTCCCTGCTTCCGAGATCAGTCGGAGTTCGCCGGGAAGCAGGTTTCCATACTCAAGCGAGCCCAAATCCTGGTGGGCGACATATGGTGCTGCTACAGCGCCAAGGGCCTTGGCTTCTTCCACGACATCGACAAGATAACGATGTTTGCCGATTATCGCATTCCCCAGGTGCTGGTGCACTTCGGCAGCCTGGAGTACACCACGGAACTGATGGACTTCCTCAAGACGGACACCATCTTGGAGAACGGCGATCCCAGGGAGGTGGAAATACGTGGCGCATCTATCCACATCATTGAGGAAGTCCGAGATGCTGTGGTCAAGCTGCTGAAGGAGCTGCACCCGGAGATCTCCCTGGACAACGTCAACTCAGTGGTGATCGACCAGTATCTGTGGGACTACCGGCGCAAGCACAACGCCGACTTGGAGCACATTCCTTTCCACAAGGTGCTGAGCATCTACTACTAAACCGGCGAACACAAATAAATACAAGCTCAGATGTTAAATTGTTTTATCCTTTAATGTCACCACAGGCGGAGGGGGAATCTACAGGGTAACTGGCTTGGGCTTGCCCTTCTGCTCAGCAACGCGCTCGTTGTAGCGCTTCACGGACTCCTCGCGGGACAGGTTTCCCTTGCGGGCATATCGCTGGTTGATCAGGAACTTCACATCCATCTGTCGGGCGAAAACTCCGATTAGTTGGGAGCACAAATAAGGTGTTTAATAGGGATACTTACACCCAGAGTGGACTCGTGGCGCTTGCGCATCGGGCGCTTGATGCCATTGCGGTGCGCCTTCTTGTTTTGGTTGTGATTTGTGTGATTCTTGGACTTGGCCATCTTAAACTATGCGACGAATCCGATTTTTGGTGAAGCAGCCACATGAAAACAGAAAATAACATTCATTACAACTAGTTTGGGGTATATCCATTTCATTCGCACTGTTAGAAAACACGGATTTCCAGCTAAAATGCTTAATTTCTCGGATTTTCTTATTGAAACATTATTTTTGCTACCTACGTTTTCAACACTTCAGCGGAAAAGAAGATGACACTATCGTAACTATCGGTAATAAGGGCATATCGATGTTTTTTGAGCCGTGTGACCGTGAAATTTGACACAATTACTGTAATAAACTGTCATACGATAGCTCTATCGATAATACAGTGCGATTAGTAATTTTCGATGTTGTTTTGTTTGGTTTGCAAAAATAAACAATAAACAAAAACCTGATTAATACTTTGCAAAAACTAACAGAAAACATGCCACTTACAGCGGAGAGTGCGGCGCAACAGATTCAGGTGAGATATTGCAAGTGTTTAGTCGCTAAATACAATAATGGCTTGGGTTTGCAGGATCGCCTGAAAGACATCCAACAACATATCCATATTGTAGACGAAGAGCGTCGCCGGGCGGAGAACTCCATTTCCAGCCTGGTGCGTTCCCTGCACGCCACCAACCAAAAGGTGAAACCGCTGCTGAAGGCCAGTTTACTGGAAGCATCCCAGGAAGAGGCCACGATTCGTGCTGCTCTGGCCAAAATCCACGAGATTCGTAGCATCCGCAACGAACGAAGGATACAAGGTAAGGTTTACATGGTTTTCCTGAGATAAATTTACTATATTTTTCCCCCAGCTCGCAATGCGGGCAACAAGGAGGCCATTCGTCGCGGTGCCCTCATGAAAATGGTGCAATTATCGGCCCAAACTCTACCTCTGTTTGTGGGTAAACTGGGCGAGCGTGCTCCGGCCCTCTGCGGAGCCATTCCCGCAGAGGGTAACTATGTCGCAAAGGTAGATATATTGCTCTTCATCGGTTAATCCCTTTTTAATGTTGTTTGTAAACCTTAGGTTGGTGACAACGTGGCCGCTCTGGCCAAAGGAATCGACGAGGAAGAGAATTGGATCCTGGCGGAGGTGGTGCAGTTCCTGCATCGTCAGAACAAATACGATGTGATCGACATTGACGAGGAGCAGAAGGACCGGCATGTCCTGAGCAAGCGCAAGGTCATCCCGCTGCCACTGATGCGTGCTAATCCGGAGACAGATGGTCATGCGCTGTTCCCTAAGGACACGGTCGTCATGGCACTGTATCCGCAGACCACCTGCTTCTACAAGGCTATCGTCCATCGGCTGCCTCAAACCGCCACCGAGGATTACGAAGTGCTCTTCGAGGATTCCTCATACATGAATGGCTATGCCGAACCCCTGCCGGTAGCCCAGCGATATGTGATTGCATATAGACCTACGAAAAAGGGAGCTAGCAGTGGCAGCGGCAATCTATCGTCGGCATAGGAGTAGAAAGGTAGAACTATCTAAATATCTAAATAAAATTTAATTTAAACAAAAGGACAATTTAAAAATAATAACGAAGATGTTTTAAATTTTCCGCGAAAAGTTTTCGTATTTTCTGTATCACACTACTTTTCCTGCGCAATTTGATCACTTTTTGGTATATACCGAGCAATACGGTATATTTTGAAGCCACGGCCACACTGTTGGCCAAGTTAAATTAAAGTTTTTAGCACAACAAAGAGGCAAAAAAAAAGGCAGTTAAAAATATGAGCGAAACGGCATTGGCGACGCAGCCCGGGGAAACGGCATACTGCTTCGACATCCTCAGCGTGTCCACGCTCTTCGAGAACTGCCTGATCGGGGAAGATGACGTCCAAATGGACGCCTACTTGGCGGCCTACGAGGAAATCATGAAGTAAATAAAGCTCCTTGGCTTGGCAACTGAGACGCACTAAATGGTTCGCAGGTTCTTCCAGCTCATGGGCAGTGTATTCAGCTTCGTGAGCAGCGATGTGCGCACTAAGATAGATATATTGTCCGCACTGAGGGCCACTGACACGCAGGATGTTCAGCATTTTGAGACCTTTAAGACCATGCTGGACTACGAAAAGGAGGAGCAACTGCTGACGAAAAAGGGCTACGTGTCGGGGAGTCGTACGTTACTGCGGCTGCATCGCGGTCTAGGTGAGTTTCGAGAGCTTTTCTGCGCCCGTCGCCTCACATTTAACTAATTGACGCTGATTGCGTCTTATCTAGACTTTGTCTACGAGTTCCTCCATCGCGTTCAGGAGCTAAAAGACGACCAAAAGACGGTGGATGTGTGCAAGGCGGCCTACGACGACACCCTGGGCAAGCACCACTCCTTCCTTATACGGAAAGGCGCCCGCTTGGCCATGTACGCGATGCCCACAAAGGGAGATCTTCTCAAGCGCGTCTGCTTCGACGTGAAGCTGGCCGAGGAGAACCTGCCGTCGATGTTGAAAAACATGCGCATTAACTACGATCGCACGGAAGAGCTCTACACGCTCCACGACCTGCACAGCCTGCCTTAGAATCTATGGAAATGCCTGGGATACAGTCACAAGATGTGATAAAGTGATAGATAATGCATACAAATCAATCAGTTTTAGCTTTTAAATATGATATTCTACGTTTAAGCGAGTAGTCTGCCTTTTAAGATATTTATCAGCGACGAAGAAGCAGCAATCAGCCTCATATATGTACGTGTCCTTTGTCCTCCTAAAAATTATATTATCGGCATGTAACACTTTATCACACCTTGTGATTACCCCAAAATTCTAGTTAATCTAGTTAAAATTAATCCGTGTTGAGATTGTAACTACAAGTATTTATGTTTTTCTGGCTGCTTTAGGTTTAATTTCTTCATTCCGTGCAATGTTATCCCCAAATAGGAATCCCAATCCCCCAAAGAGTAATTAAAACGCCATAAAAGCTTTAGTCATGAATGAAAAACTTGCCTTATCTGGGAGTGTATTGAACTTGTTGGACAAACACATGTAGTTTCTTCTGTCTGTGCCGAAAATAATAGCATAATAATCATGGACTCGATTAGATAAGCCCCGGGGTGCCATAAAAGGCCAACTTTGGATACCAGGAGCAGCAGCTCTCCGGCTATCTGGTTGTTAATATAATCGCACCACAACAAAGGCCTGTTAAAACTCCCCCTCCTATATATTATCCTGGAATCCGGTCATGATTTATGGCGGCATTTTAACATTTAACAAGCTCACTTTTGGTACGCAAATTGGTGCCATAGTCGACGCCTTTGAATTGCAGGCTAATTGCCATATCGATTACGTCTTAGTCACTATCACTACTATCAGGAAAGCCAAGAACTACCTAACGAGCCTGTTGAGTTGTTGAGTTATCGCCGGACGGATTGGGCGGCGGTGTGCCTAGTGCAAAAGCCGTATCGTCTAAGATGGTGGCTCCGCGATGGGCAAACAATCTAAAACCGACGTCACCGTCTGCGAGGCGTTAAAAGCCCCGGCACCTGGCCATTCTGGATCACTTTGAGTCCGTCTAGCGCCGTGAATACAATTCGCATGGAGCCATGGATGCTTCTAAACGAAATAATACTACGAAACGTGAGCCTAATCCGTTCATCAAGGCCAACATTATCTCCAAGTGGCTATTCCTGTGAGTGATTTGTTTTTTTTTATGGTTGTAAAGTGACTATATCTCTTCGGAAGACCGATCCATGGCCTGGGTCAACCAGCCTGCGGTGGCATCCGTTCGATTGGATAGTTTATGAGCCGCGATAAGTGCCGAGTGGGGTTCGGGTGTACCCATAAGCCATATCGGTGGGACATTGTTAAACCAATATTTAGTTTAGATATGATTTTAGTTGCCCAGGAGCTATAGTTGCTTCCAAAAAATGTTTGTTTTAAGGGGTTTATAAAGATTTGGCTGCCCCTCTCTCAAGATAGCAAAATCAAATAATGTGTGTAATAACAAAATAAAGAATAAATTTAATTTAAAAATCAGAAAAGGAAACATTAGTATTATATTATAATATATCCGACAATAAGCCTCAAAAAACAATGCTATCAATATTAATTTCACCAGAGATTCTCCTCCTCCTTTTTTTCTGACTTTGATTGACCCTATGGCCAATCTGTAGGAAGTCACGTATCAAAGCCTGGGCTCACTAGCTGTCACTTTTAAGTTAACCAAGTTTCCAAGATTCATTGATAAGATATTGAATGACTTATCATTAATTTTTCCCACCTTTTAGATGGATGCACAGTATTTTCCGCAAGGGCAGGCGTGAGCAGTTGGACGCCAGTAAGTTGTACGAGCAGTTGCCCAGCTTCGACAGTGAGACCCTGACCCGGAATCTGCAGCCGCACTGGGAGAAGGAGTCGAGGCGGAAGAAGCCCAGCCTGATGAACCTCATCTTTCGCGTCTACGGCTGGCAGTTTGTGCCCGTTTGTGTGCTGTATTCCCTGCTGGAGATGGCTATACAGTGAGTATGAGGTTACTCCAATCAAGAAGATATTTTCTATGAAAAACTTGCAGTTCCTTTCAGCCTCTGCTGCTCGGAGGACTGATCTCCTACTTTGCCATTGGCCAGACAAGCGTGACCAAGGAGAGTGCTTATCTGTATGCCATGGGCATTGTTCTGTGCTCCTTGGTTACCTCGTTGGTGTTCCATCCCTTCATGTTCTATGTGTTTGCCGTGGGCACCAGGGTGCGACTTGCCTGCGCCGGCCTGGTTTACCGGAAATGCCTTCGTGCCTCGGCGAGCAGTGGTGAGGGACTGGGAGCCTTGGCCATTTCCGTGATGTCCATCGATCTGTCACAGTTCGATCTGACCTTCTACTTCTTTCACGACCTGTGGAAGGGTCCCGTGGAGGCCTGCATCTTCGGCTACCTGATGTATCTGCAGGTGGGCTGGACCTCGCTGATTGGCATTGCCTTCATCGTGATCCTGATTCCGCTCCAGGCCTGGGCGGCCAAGGCGGCAGCCCATTTCCGGTCGACGTCCGCCAAGCATCGCGACGAAAGGGTCAAGCTGATGAACGAGATCATCACCGCCATCCAGGTGATCAAGATGTATGCCTGGGAGAAGTCCTTTGGACGATTGATTGCCGCCGTGAGGAAGTCGGAGGTGAAGGCCATCCGGGGATCCATGAGCATCTACGCCGCCCTGCAGTGCACCAATATGATCTCGAAGATATCGCTGTTCCTCAGCCTGGTGGCCTACGTTTATGTGGGTGATTTGGTCACCGCCAAGAAGGTGTTCATCCTGTCCTCGTACTATGGACTCCTCAATGATTCGCTGCTACACTACTGGCCCATGGCCATTACCACCTGGGCCCAGACTCTGGTGAGTGCTCGTCGTGTGGTGGAGTTCCTCCAGCAGGTGGAGAAGCCCGAGGAGGAGGGCTGCTGCCGCGACAATCCCGGACTGCAGTTGGACACGGAAAAGCCCAAGCCGGCGCAGGTGGGCCGCCTGCACTGCGTGAAGAGCGAGGTGAAGTGCCTGACCTTCCGGAAAGTGAGCGCCAGTTGGGACAAGCCGAGCACCAAACAGCCCAGGAAGCCGCATATCGATGGGATCTCCTTCCACGTCAAGTCCGATCAGTTTGTGGGCGTTGTGGGTAACGTGGGCTCTGGCAAGAGCACCCTGCTCCATGCCATCCTCGGCGAGATTGAACTGATGCAGGGCCGCGTGGAGATTCACGGCAGGATCAGCTATGCCGCCCAGCAGCCTTGGGTGTTCCAGGGCAGCATCAGGGAGAACATTCTCTTCGTGGAACCCTACGAGGAGCACCGCTACCGAGCGGTGGTCCATGCCTGTCAGCTGGAGCGGGATCTGGAGCTGCTGCCGCGTGGCGATGCCACTGTGGTGGGCGAGCGAGGCATCAGTCTGAGTGGCGGTCAAAAGGCGAGGATTGCCCTGGCCAGAGCCTGCTATCGCCAGGCGGATATATACCTATTCGATGATCCCCTGGCTGCCGTGGATGCCCAAGTGGGCAAGCTGCTGATGGACAAGTGCTTCCATCGCCTGCTCGCCGGCAAAATGCGCATCCTGATCACTCATCATGTGCAGCTGCTGAAGAGCGTGGATCACCTGCTGCTGCTGGAGGCGGGCCGCCTCACCCAGCAGGGCAGCTACGAGCAGCTGAAGGATATCATAACCCACCATGCCGCTCTCGATCTGGAGGCCATCGAGGAGGACAAGATACAGGTGAAGCGAGTGCTCAGTCAGGTGGACAGGACCTCCAAGCTTAGTAAAAGCGAAGAGGAGGCTGCCAACGCTTTGGAGATGGACGAGGATGCGAACACGGAACAGCAGCTCCAGGGCGCTGTGAGCTATGACACCTACAAGGCATACTTTCGGGCTCTGGGTGCTCCCTTCCTGGCCTGCTTTGTCCTTTCTCTGTTTGTCTTTGCCCGCGGCTGCCAGGCTCTTATGGACATCTTCATCTCCCGCTGGGCCACCTGGGAAGAGGATCGTGGCTATGATTCAGCAGACGACGTGGAATCCACACGCACCAAGATGGTCATTTACTACACAATCCTTCTGCTGCTCACCCTGGCCTTGTTCCTGCTGCGCACCTTTGGCTTCTTCTTCATGTGCCTGAGAATCTCTCTGAAACTGCACGATCAGCTCTACCATGGCATCATCCGCGCCTGGATGTACTTCTTCAATGCGAATCCCTCGGGGCGAGTGCTCAACCGGTTTTCCAGTGACATACAGAACGTGGATGTGACGCTGCCGCAGGCCATGATGGACTCCTTGCAGGTACTTCATCTATTATTTGAATTTATCTTCAAGGATATTAATTTTAAATTTCTCTCTAGTTCCTGGTGGATGTGGTGGCCGTTCTGGTAATCGTGACCATAGCCAACTATTGGCTCCTTATACCAGCTGCAATCATGGTGCTGCTCCTTTACCTCTGCCGTGCCCTGTACATAGGAGCCAGTCGGAGTCTGAAAAGGATCGAGAGTTTGAGTGAGTTTAGAACTCATTTATCAAGTTGAACCGAAACTAATACCCTTCCTTAACCAGCTCGCAGCCCCATCTACTCGCACACAAATCAAACCTTCCATGGACACACCACCATTCGATCCATGGACGCCATGCCGCAACTGGAGCAGACTTTCCATGGCCACCAGAACACCAATTCCTCGGCTCTGTTTCTCTATGTGAGCGCCAATCGGGCGTTCTCCTTCTGGACAGATCTGATTTGTGTGGTCTACATCCTGGCGGTGACATTCAGTTTCCTGGTCATCGATCAGAGTTTCTACAGCGGCGACGTGGGCTTGGCCATCACCCAGAGCATGACGCTGGTCATCATGTGCCAGTGGGGCATGCGCCAGACTGCGGAAATGGAGAACAATATGACCAGTGTGGAGCGAGTGCTGGAGTATGCCCAGATGCCATCAGAGCCGCCACTGGAAAGTCCCGAAAGTCTCAAGTTGGCCAAAGAGTGGCCACAGGCGGGTCATCTCCGGTTTAAGGAGCTCCGAATGCGCTATGCTCCCGGAGATGCGGATATCCTACGAGGCCTCAACTTTGAATCGCAGCCCATGGAGAAGATTGGCATCGTGGGGCGCACAGGAGCCGGCAAATCCTCTATTATTCAGGCACTATTTCGCCTGGCCTTCAACGAGGGAACCATAGAAATCGATGGTCTGAATATCGCCCAGTTGGGTCTCCACGATCTGCGCAGTCGGATCTCCATTATACCCCAGGATCCGGTGCTGTTTTCGGGAACGCTTCGCTTCAATTTGGATCCCTTCGAGGAGAAGAGCGACGAGGCATTGTGGAGTGCTCTGGAGGATGTGAAGCTGAAGAGCCATGTGGCCAGCTTGGAGGGCGGTCTCTCCTGTCACCTCCAGGACGGTGGCTCCAACTTCAGCATGGGTCAGAGGCAGCTAGTGTGCCTGGCAAGAGCTATATTGCGACAGAATCGAGTCCTGGTCATGGATGAGGCCACTGCGAATGTGGATTCAGAGTAAGTTAATGATTAAATATTATAATTTATAATAATTACATATTAATTATTAAATCCTCCTCCGCAGAACTGATATCCTGATCCAGGAAACCATTCAGACCAAGTTTGCCAAGTGCACAGTCCTGACGATTGCCCATCGCCTGCACACGGTGATGGACAACGATAGTGTGCTTGTGATGGATGCGGGAAGAATTGTGGAGTTTGGAGCGCCACACAAGCTCCTGCAGCGCAAGGAGGGCGTCCTGCTCAAGTTGGTCAATCAAAATGATGCCGCAACGGTTAGTTTCCTCAAGAAGATCGCCGCTGAGAGTTATGCCCGACGTAACAGAAGAGATTCTCTAAAGAATGAGTGATAGATTTAGATCTCCAGATCTCCGCTAGAAGGAGAAACTTGTGCCTTGTTTGAGCAGCTGTTTTTTTTTCAAAGTTGTACAGTCAAATCCGGTTTTATTGGTGGTGTACGAAAAGTGTACGATAAAGTGTATTTACATAGCTATAGAATTACGCTAAGTACTAATGATAGTTCGGCACTTAAAACGAGGAGACTCTGACACACACTCTGCGATCGCACACACACTAGATTACAAAATAGATGTATGTATATGTATATATGTAGGTAATATATATCAAAACTGTAAACTCGATGGATGAAGGATGTCCATATAAAATAGGTTTAGGTAAAACTAGGATCAGAACCACACTCTGATATGCTCTCGAATGTTAACGGAACACCGAAACAGAAGCGCTCTTCATGTAAGCTCTATATGTACACAGAACGCGCAGTAAAACAAATAAATAAACGGTCAAACCACATCTACATCCGCCTCTTCCACATCTTCTGCCTGCTATTCGATCCGTATGCGATGCGAGGAGCGGCGCAGTGCAGCGAACTCCTTGATTACCAGTCGGCCCAGCAGCACCATGGCAATGATGTCCGCCACGATGAGCATATGGAAGACATTCTGCCAGCCCGTTGTGGAGATAAGACCCGCCAGCAGCGGACCCACAGCGGCACCAATCGAACCCGTGCCATCAATTATGGCCGTCACCGTGGCCAGGGCATTCGAATTACCCTCCAGGGAGCTGTGCTGGCCCAGCTCTGCGCTCACCGAGGTCGTTATTAGCGCATAAGGGCCATTCACAAAGATGCCGACCACAATCAGCAGAAAAATACTAAGCGTAAGCGACAATGCACCATATTGTTGATACATCAGCAGCTGAAACGGATCGGAGATTATTATCTTTGAATTTCAAGGAGGAGCGGGAGGAGGGAACTTACAATGGGCGAGGCAATGAACAGCATGCCGGTACAGACGGTGGCCGACATTCCGCTGAGATCCGATAGATAGCCCGCAGCTATGGCGCCCAAAATGCCGCCCACATCGAAGAGCGTGGAGAGATCAGCGGACAGCTGAGGGCCCAGTGTGCCTAAACAAAAAAAGAACAATTTATAATTAAATTTTCCTCTTAATGATTGACAGATCAATCTTTTTACTCACTGGAAGACTGTATGTACAGGGGCAGCCAGTACATGAAGGTGTAGCTGACCAGCTTGGTGAAGAACAGACACAGTGAGAACTCTACTACGCCGGGTATGTACAAGGCATCAATCAGGCTAATAGGTCGCCCATGGCCCCTTTGATGCACAGGCTGCTGTGAAGCTGAGCGGGATAGGATGGGAGTACGTTCGGTGGGTGTCGATCTGTAGTTTATTTCCTGTAAAAGTCGCAAATATTAGTTTCCCGTTTACCATCAAAGGGAGTTATTAACAGCTGGCTTAAAGCGCCAAATGTACAAAGCCAATTGAACTGAAAAAGCTAGCTGAGAAATACGTCGTCATGCACTTACAGTTTCCGCTGAGCCGTACCCCAAACTGACCACACACTAAGGCCGAGCAAAACATTAGTACACTTTAGAAATCATAATAGCAACTTATAATAATTTAGGGCGCGACATGGCAGCACTGTAACACTCTATACTCACGGCATCGTTGTGTCGTATCTGCTCCTCATCGTCCCCATGATCCTCCTGATCCGACTCATTGGCCACGCGTCGCTCCTGCTGCCCGGTCTGGGGATAACAGCCCACAATCTCCGGCTGATCGACCAGAAATAGGAAGAGTAGGAAGCCCACCGCTGCTATGATGATGCCAGGCACCACAAACGACAGCGCCCAGTCGCTCTCCACGTAGTGGGCCGCTATCAGAGTGCCCAGAATGTTGCCAATCGAGGTATGACTGTTCCAGATGCCAAAGATCAGGCCACGCTTAGATTTGCCAAACCAGCGACCGACCAGCGCCACCACGCCAGGCCAACCCGTCGTCTGAAAGATGCCAGCGCAGATCTGCACCAGAATAAAGTACCACAAGCTGTGGATATTCGAGGTACGGGCAATGCCAAACATGTAGGTGAACACGCCGGTGAGGATCATGCCCATGGAAAGGAAGTAGCGCAGCGAGACTCGCTCCGCCACAAAGCCCGAGGCGAACATGGCAATGGCATAGGAGAAGAGGAATGCCGAGTCCATCATGCCAAAGAGTGTGGTGGCATCGGGACCATCTGAAAAGCAAATGTAAAGCTTAGGAAAGATATAACAAAGAGCGAGCCGGTTTTACTTACCGAAAGGCGGATAGCCACAGTCCTGACCCGCCGTGGCCGGCGTCGTAGAGCAATTACCCTGCAGCACCGACTTGACTACGGATATGGGCTTGCGGCACATGTGGTAGCAGGCGTAGGCCAGGAAAGTTAGCACAAACACAGACATCTTGTAGCTGGAATACAGAGAGAGTTTAATTAGGTAATTATCTATATATTATGCAACTTAAAATCAGTGAAGGTTAACAAATTTATAAGATAAAAGCTGGGTAATCACAAAAGTTGACGATGGAAGATTATTGTATTCCGTATCGTCGGCAGTTTCTAATGAAAATGTGCACATGTTTGTTGATAAGAAACTTATTTGCAGTTGTCAGTTTAGACTATAACGTGGAAAAAATTCAGAAAATAAGCAAAAAACTGTGTTTTTGTTGGTCTTTTCTGTAATTTCGACTTAATTTATTTATAAACTTTAAAGTTAATCAAGGATGTAGATTATTTTGTAGTGAAAAACTAAAGTAGAACCTATAAAAAGGCCCAACAATACCTTAAACAATCAAAAAACAGACTTTTAATGCGGGTTTTCCCCCAAAACGGCGACTAATGGTCGCCTTATGTTAATTCCAAGGCCTTGCTATGTATACTCACAGCAGATCTCTGCGTGCATGGAAGCGGGTGCAGCATTGGCGCGACAGCCGCTGCACCATCCGGATGCCGAAGGGCACATCGTTGTAGTTGTTGCTCATCTTACGCGTTCTGGCCAAACCCAGTGGAGCTCTCATCGACCGATTGGGGGTCACAAGCCAAAAGGAGGCCGCTGCTCACGTCCGGCAAGCGTTCTCCGTGCCGTAAGAGTCAGCAGCAGTCAGGTTACCTGAAACAACAAAGGCGATCAACAGGTAGGTAAGTGATGGGCGAGTAGGTGACTCAGATTCAGGTAAGCCAGCGGAGTGGGTCGCGGTTTTTGCGGATGGATAAGCCACGGATTGGGTTTCGGCGAAGCGCGGATCCTATATCCGACCTTATCTTCCAGATACATACAGACTTTGTGGATGCATGTGTATGTACGGGTTTTCTTGTTTACGTCGTCGCTTCCACTTAAACAATGACACTTTCCGCCCCGTATCGCAGTTATAAAGCAATAATATGCGTTTCCGCTTCACTATTCTGCTGCGTTGGCGAATTTTTCCCTCGACTTTGATAGCGGGGTTTTCTCTAACTTTGCAGATAAGGTTGGCCACGCGAACTTTATCTCATAAAATGCGTCAATTTATCAGGAATCTTGGGGCACCAACACATTGTTATTTAATATTTAATCACCTTTTTGTTGTAATGAAGTAACAAAAGAGTATTCCCTTGTCTTTTGCGGCGACTATAACTCCAGTTTCTGTCTCGCCCCCAAAAATATACGAAATTTGCGGGGCAGCTGGCTGAATGAAAGAGCAATAGAACGACACTGAAACGCGGCAGCTGCCATGTATTATTAGCAACCGCAACAAACAGAGGAAAGTAAATAACTACTTCGGAAAATAATAGTTGTTGATAAATGTTGATTAGAGCTGGGAAACCTTCGATTATCGAAGTATTGAATTCTTATCGCTATCGATGGTGCACCAACATTAACCACGATATATATATCGGCATATCGATAACTATAATATTGTGGATTTGAAACAATTTGGTTTAATTTTTTTTATTAAGAGTTTCCGGATATTTTTAAAAATGTCGTATTGATGATATTATTTTTATCAAAATAAAAAATTATACTAAATAAAAATATCACTTAAAAATATATATATATTGATAGTGCAAAGTGAAAGTTGAAAAGTCGAAATAAAGAGTTCCTACATTTTATTGTGGCAAAATAATTTATTGCTCAGGCTCAGATTAATCAGGACCAATTTATAGTTCTGTGTTCAGGATGTAAGAAACCCCTCTCACTAATAAAAAAAAAAAACAATTTTAATGTTTTAATATTACTATAACAATTTAATTCATTTATTCTGGAATTCGCGTATTACAATTGCCATGGTACATTTTAATATTGCCCTCGCAGCGGAAATAAGCGTCGAATATGTCACTATAGCCGTGATCCTTCCACCACGTGCACAGCTGCCGGTTCCAGATGCAGTCTAATCTGTATATCAAGTTGGGGTACTCGTAACCGAGGAGCGTGAAGAAGTCCTGGTCCCCCAGATGGCCCTTGAAGGAGTACTTGGCCACCAGCGCATGCACCTCCGAGTGGGTGAGTTTCTCCAGGTAAGACTTTGAGTTCCTGATGCGGTTCAGCAGCAGCAGGACAACGCCAGAGTTGAGGCCAGGATAGCCGTGCCCGTGAAGGTGATTATGCTGGCTGCCTGCGGTTAATTCGTTGTTCATCGGATAGTACGGGTTACCGAAGCTGGTCTTTGGATAGCGCACACGATAGCGGTAGAGGATATGGCGATAGACGGGCGTTAGCTCCGGAGCCAGGCCGTAGAGCTGGTGCGGCAGAAAGTTATCAAACTCGTTGAACAGCAGTCGGACATCTGATCGGAAGACTATATCACAATCAAGCAAAATGGCCCTGTTCAAGCTCCTGTCGGCGATCCTGTGCAGGCCGAGGGACAGGAAAAACAGGGAGTCGCTATAGTAGGAGTTGGGCGTTGAGCTAAAATACGGGGACAACTTGGCGGCAATGTCTTGTATTATGCTGGAGCAGACTTTAACATCGTATATTGTATATATCACCGTTCTGCGGAACCGCCGAATCTGCCGCTGCAGGATCTCCAGCACCGACGCCTGGCTCTCTCTGTCCGTGATAACGTGCAGGTGCAGCTGGGCACTGGTGTGCTTCAGCAAACTGTGTGCAAATAGGTCAAATTTAAGGTTTAAGTGGTAGTTTTCCCGCGTGTAGATGACGAATATGTTGTAGTCCGAGGCCAGGCCGTTGAGCTGGTCGCCCAGCTCGACGTGCATGGAGGACGAATAGTTCAGCAGGAAGTGGGTCGGCTTCAAAACGGGCGGCACTGGCGCCGTCGTTTGCTGGACATCCACCGGATACCTCGCCTCCTGCTTCTCGGCTTGGGACAACTTATTGAGCCGGCTGGAGAGGAAGGCCGAGAGGATGTTGCCCCGCACCAGTAGATGGGTATTGGCGAAGACAATTAGCACGCACATACAAATGAATATTAGCAAGAGCACTAGCTTCTTCTGCCACCTGCACCGCAGCAGGGTCCATGTCCAGCCTTTCGGCTTCTGGCGGATTGAGTTCCGTCGATTGATGATCAGTGTCACATTCTCCTGATCCTCCATTAGCTGCGATTTGCACTTCATCCCGATTCCGTACATGTTTAGATCCGCGGGAAACGTTTTGTGTTTCTGACTGATTGTTTTAAAGCTGTACTTGGCCATTTCGAAATGCGAGTGACAGTGCGCCAACGAACTACTTTTAATTGATAATTTAAGGCTCTGTTAGAAGACACTAAACGGAAACTCAGAGCGGACGAGCAGGGGCGCACAAAACATTGCGAAGACTGGCTTAAAACTTAATTAAACTAGATCGATAAAGAGGGCAAAGCACAGCGTAAAAATCAATGAAGGATGCTTCTTCTTGCCACGGCAGCAGTAACAGTGCGCGCTCACACAGTGGTATTTTTAATATTAATTAAATTATTTATTGTTTTCATTCAGCTCGAAGTTTAATTTTTTGTTATTGAAACTTTAAATTGTGCTAGAAATTATGAGCTAAGCAAATAAAATATAAAATATGCACCGTTATTTTTGCGAACCTATCGATATACACCACTCGATAATTATCTTAATCACGGTATTCGATGGACTAGAATATATGTACATAAACCAAATCATGCGCAGAAGTTGTATTTTTATCAGTATAAGTACATGTTATGGTTGTTCCAGTTACAAAGGGACGGGACGACTTGCGTTGAGAAAATGTAAAAGCTAAGCAGCTAACTTGGCCGACTTGAAAGTACTCCCACTCCGACGACGGGTTCTTATTCGTTATTCATCAACTGCGAACAATGGACTGCCATCATCGCATCGAGGTCCCTTTGCGGGCTGGCAAGAAAATGAAAAAGCGACGCGAGCTGGACGCCCTGATCGCCACCCAGGCCTCGTCGAAGAGAGCCAACCGGAGGACCGCTGGCGGAGCCGCACATTCCCAGGACAAGTTGCTCTCCGTCTCGACCGATGACCCTGAGGATTACGCATGGGTAATCATTGTATTTACAAATGAACACACATGTGTAAATCGCCACACAGATACATTACTTACTTACTTATATATACGCCTTCAAGTACAAGGTTAACTTGTTCCAAACTTTTACGAACGCAAAGATACTATTCATTTCAAATTCATAATTAATGTCAACAAATCTATATGTAAGCATGTCTGTGGCTATTTTCAGACAAATGTCGCTGGCTCCAGTCGCCGTAGTCATCGGAAAATTGCCTATTTCCGCATGTGCGGTCCGCTTTTATTGGGAATCATTGGCATTTTAATTGTGGGCATTTTGTACTGGCTCTACTTTGATCTACGCCAGCAACTCTACGACTACCGCCAAAAGATGGAGGAGGGTGAGCACTGAGCTATATAGAAAAACGCATTTTATAAAATTATATAACCTTTGCAGTGTCTGCGATGAGCAAAAACTTTCCCGACACGCTCCAGAGATGGCACGAGACCTCATCCTACCTGTTAAAGAATCAAACTGTCGTCATTTCCGAGATCAGTGAGCTGCAAAAAACCATGGAGAGTCTGCGGAACAATTTCAGCAACCTGGAGGCGACAGTGGCGGCGCAAAGGAATCACGGCAAAGATGAGAAGCTGGTGGCCGATTTCGGGGCGAAGATAGAGGCCGTGGCCACCGACATAGAGGCTATAAAAGAGCACTATAATAAGTATATGGAGGTTCAAAAGTCTCTTCAGGCCGAAACAGAAGCTCTGAAAGTAAGTTTTTCCCCTAAAAAGGCTAACGAAAACCCTATTTAATCGAATTCAAACACTTGAAGGTCAATCTATCGCAATTACCAACGCTGCAGGCCAATGTCTTGCCTGCAAACTTATCGGACGACATCACAGCTCTTAATAGAACCACACTGGAATCCCTTAAGCTGTTGGCCAACGACTTGAAGGATGCCAACAACACCCTAAGTCAAACAACGAAAATACTTGGCGAGGAAATATCTCTGCATAAGGTATGCTAATAATTGAAGTCTTATCAGCACTAATTTCTTATGATTATATTTACAGACGAAGATTGACGACTTGCTGGATCGATCGGAAAATATAACGTCCCATGTTGCCACCATAAGCAACAGTTGGCCGGAATACAAGCAAAAAGTAACCAGCTTCGACGAGTCATTAGATAAAATCGAAAAAGAGGTAATCAGTCGGGTGCTTCCTGCTCTCGGTGACTCTCAAGATTAACCAATATTTATTGACCGCAGATAACGTTAGCTAACAACAAGAATAGCATGCTTGCTGCCTCTATGGATCAGCTAAAGAGCTTTTGCATTCAGAGCTTGGCTACTAAGACATCTACCCACCTGGAAGATGGTGCAGTAAAAACCAAGGTAGCAGCTTTGTTTACTTAATTATTATCTGGGACTTATTCACCCTTGCCTTATTCCAGCCCGAAACGATTGCCGCAAACGAGGAATTTATGAAGCCGAAGCCGTCTGCAAATGCCACAGAACAGCTCCAGGAAGCCCTGAAGCAATAAGCCAGCCGTTTTACCCTCTTAGTGATTGTCTGTTGTAATACCAAATTTGTTCGATTCCGTATTTAGCCATTAGGACATCAAAGTCACAGCCAACGATTGCTAATTTATCTATATATATATATTGTATTTAACACACGAGACAGCTGCAATGTACATACGGTTCGAAGAGCTATTTAACTTAATGACGATGATAATGCACGTGTGATTTCAGTTAAGTTTACCTTTAAAGTCCGTTTTTAGGAGAGGCAAATGTGTACATAGGGGAGTGCGAGGTAAAATGTAAGTCAATACTATTCACTTTAGATACACGATATATGTATTTAATTTCCATATAATAAAACCAAACTAAAGCTCATCAACTTTATTGCAAAACAAACATTAAATTTAACAAAGCCGCCTAGTCCGCGTCATCGTACTGGTCGTCGAATTCGTCGTCGTCCTCGATGTCGTCCATATCCTCGGCCACATAGGCGGCCTTCTGCTCCTTTCGCAGTAGCCAGGCCCGGTAGGCCTCCTCCTCCTCAACCGTCGGATCGTTGGCCTCGATGAAGTCCTCGGGCTCGTGCTTGTACTCCTCCTGCACCAGCGGCAGGTGCTTAAAGGGAATGTTGCGGGCGAAGTATTTGTGTCCCCAGCCCAGGTAAATGGACTCGCAGGTGTTCTCAAAGATGAAGGTGTAGGCGCCCGGCCAGACGTTGGACTGCATGATGAGCATGCGTTCCTTCTGGTTGGTGTACTTGCTGGACAGCCGGATGAGCCACGGCACTGGAATCTCCGCGCTAGTATCATTGGCGCACGACGACAAGATACTGGGACCGACTTCGGGCTGATTGAATCCCTCGATCATGCCCTCCTCTTCTCCCTCCTCTTCGTCCTCCTCCTCCTCTTCCTCCTCCGCCTCCTCCTCCATTTCGTCCATTAGCTGCATTTTCAGGTACAGGGCCAGAGCCTTTTCCCTCTCCTTCTGGGCCTTCTCCTCGTCGTACCACACGACGCGTCCCTGGTTAAGGATATTCGATCGGACATGCACCCAGGCCACGGGAGTGGCCAGAGAGCCCAGTGGTTCCACTTGGTACTTCTCATTCTTCAGCAGCATTACATCGTTGTCTGCAAGGGAATTTGGGAAGATAGGGAAATCATATGTAGAGTGGAATGACCTCACCTTCGATCTGTTCTTCCTCGCCCTCGTTCACCTCCTCCTCCTCTTCCGCCTCCTCCTCCTCCTCCCCCTCATCCATATCCTCGCCATCGAACAGTCGCTGCTCCTTCTTGGTCATCCTGCGGTAATAACCCGCGGGCGCAATGTAGGTGCTGGCCGTAATGCGACCAATCAGGGTGCGGAGGTAATGTTTCTCCTTGCCGGGAAAACAGGGATACGATATCACGTCTGCCTCCAGGTCGCCGGTTAGAAACTTCTTTATCTGCCGGGAGACGACAATCTGGCGGGGCGTCACGATGGGCAGCTCGATCCAATCATCGTACAGGGAGTTGACCACGAAGTAGGAGTACCTATTGCAGCCGAGGCCGATCATCTCCGGCGGAATGTCGTAGAACTCGATTTCCTCGACCAATGGAACGGGCGCTGCCTTGGGTTGCATTTTCTCCAGCTCCTCGATCGGGAAGTCCTCCCAGCCGTAGATGCCCGGCGTGAGCTCTGGCCCAATGTGCGGTGGCGGAGGCCTCTCCTCTCGGTCATTGCGCATCTTTAGGGGCAGCTGCTTCTCCCTCATTTCCTCCTGCATCATGACCAAGCGGGAAGCCACCTCCTCGCGGGTTAGTGACGCCTCCACAATGTAGTAGGAGGCCTTCAGTCCGTTGATGCATCCCCAAAAACGGCACTGCATGATCGAGGGATGGGTCTGCAGACGGTTCATGGCGCTGGCCAGCTGGAAGATGTCGTCGTTGCTGATGCTGAAGCCGCACTGGTTCCAGTAGAACTGCAGTTGTTGGACGCGTTCGTTGAAGGTGATAAAGAATCGCATGGAGTCGTCGATGACGATTCTCAAGTCCTCATCGAGGGCTTTACCCTCCTCTCCATACAAATCCTCGTCAGCCACATCCTCGTTTTCTAGGTTATAGGGCAGCTGTGGAAAAAGCCCCACCATTATTGGGTAGCAATAAACAACGGACAAAAGAGGAGGCATACCTTCATGGACTGGAGAATTTGCTTGGCCACCCGGAACGTGCGCACCTCGTCGAATATTGCGTTTGGCGGAAAGCGTTCCGGCAAATGGAATTTCTGTTCGCGAACATTTCTGCTGAATTCCTCGAAAAAATCAATTACATTTGGCGGACGCTCGTCGATCACACGTTTTATAATGTCACTGATGTGATCAAATCTGTTTGGGTAAAGTTTGAAATAAATAAAATAATAAACAATATATTAAATTAAATATTTTTCTTCTCTATTCTAAACTTTAGATACCTCCGATTTTTTGTACTCACAAATTGTCACCACTCAGGGTGCTGTACTGCTGCATTATAGATTTGGCCACGCCCAACTCGTAGCCAATGTTGGGTGCCCCGGGAAGCGATCCCTTTTGGACATTGCATTGCGAGTCAAAGGCACCTATTGAAATGGTGGTCGTCGAGGACGAGGACGAGGATGTGATTATGTCGGAGCAGTGAGGAGAGCTCTCCTGCTCGACCTTCTCGGGGACCTGCGGTTTCTTCTTTTTCGGAACGCATACCGGGGGGAGAGCAAACTGGGAACTGGACGTAGAGTCCAGAGAGAAATTTCGACATGAATCTCCGTCCATTGTTGTGATTGATTGATTTAACGCTGATAATAAACCGTAAAGATGTGTGATGTTCCCAGGAACTGGTGTATTAACAGTGGGAAGTATGAGCCTTTGACAAGATACTAAAGTAGCATACTTTGTTAATTTATTTATTTTAAAAATAGAGCCATTTAAACATTTTAAATCGTTACTTTTAAATGCTATCGTAATTATTTGAAATATTTACGTTATCGATAGATAAACAAACTCCTAAGACGGCCGTTATAAGTGTTATCGGTGTCGATCGGCCGTTATAAGTGCTATCGGTATCGATCGTCACGACGGTCGTTACCTTTTGACCATTTTGTGAGAGTTTCTCGTTTCTGTGTATTTTTGTTGTTTACATTACAACTGATTCTCAGTTTCTTATTTGCAAAAAGAAAGTGCTTAAGAAAGTTGTGGTTTGTTGCAGATGCACTGCACGTCTCCTCTTTTAAATTATATTATTTGTAAGAATATAAAATTGTAATGTGCATCCAAGTATCAAATATAACATTTTCTGTGTGTCTACATCAGAAGACATAAATCTTAGGTCTTAGTACAACTTTCTTCACCATATTTGACTGTCGAAAGAGGTAAGATATGGTTATAAACCTAAAGAATTTTATACTGAATTCTGTTTTATTTAGAAATAAAGAGAGTCTGCATTTTTTGATAACTCAAAAAAGATGTATTACTTAAACAATGACACAGTGGCTGTTCCCTCGGCGGTGAATTTCGGCCAAAGGGAAACACACTCCTCCACTTTGGAGCTAAAGACTGTAGCCATAAATCCGGACGGTGAGTACCCAGTGAATTTCACACATTCCTGGCACAGCTAAACGTATTTGTTTCCCTCACAGACACCTTCACTGTGCAACAAGCCATCAATGCCTTTGGCTTTGGCTGGTTCCACGTCAAGCTGTCGCTTCTGGTGGGCCTCTGCTGGATGTCCGACTCCATGGAAATGGCCATCTTGAGCATTCTGGGCCCCGCTCTATTCTGTGAGTGGAATGTCACGAAACTGCAGCAGGCCTCGGTCACAACCATCGTGTTTTTGGGCATGATGCTGAGCTCCAGTTTCTGGACACAGTTGAGCAACAGATATGGCCGAAAGTCGGTAGGAGTAGTCACGCTATCTAGATGCTAATTATATCTCACTTTGATGTTTTTCCTTAGGCCCTCACATTGTTTGGAGTATTATTAGTTTTATATAGCATTCTAAGTTCAGTGGCGCCTAGTTATGCCTGGCTCTTAACCCTGAGAGGTCTGGTTGGCTTTGCAATTGGCTGCGTTCCACAGTCGTGAGTTAATTTTCAACAAAAATTTTTATAGTTTCTAAAACAGTTTCCTTTAACCTAAAGTGTCACCTTATATGCGGAATTTCTGCCTACGAAACACAAGGGAAAATGTGTGGTTCTGATGGATGTGAGTATTTCGTAGGTTATATTCAATTTATTTAATATAATTTATTGTATTTGCAGTGCTTCTGGGCCTTGGGAGCCTGTTTTGAGGTAGTCTTGGCTTTGGTTGTTTATCCTTATTACGGCTGGCGGGGACTTCTGGGACTCTCGGCCACACCTCTACTGCTTTTTACACTGCTATCGCCGGTAAGGAAATTTATCTAAAAATTAATTTTTAACTTGAAAAAATATATAAAATTTTTCAGTGGCTTAGCGAATCGGCGCGATATTACTCCTCCAATGGACACAGTGACAAGGCCATCAGGGTTCTTGAGCAGGTGAGTTTGCAATTTCCGTAAAAGATAAATTTTGGCATCCTGGTTCTCTCAGATAGCTCACAACAACAAGCGGCACATGCTAATGGGTCGCCTGATAGCCGATGAGGAGCCCAGCTCCACGGAGAGCTTCAGATCGCTGCTCAGTCCGAGTCTTTATCGGACCACACTTCTGCTCTGGTTCATATGGCTGGCATCGGCCTTCTGTTACTACGGCCTGGTGCTGGTCACCACCGAGCTTTTGGTGGCCAGGAACAAGGAGAACAATCCGAATGAGTGCGTCACCTTCATGACCTCCGACTTTATGGATCTGCTGTGGATTACCCTGTCGGAGTTTCCGGGCATATTGATGACCATTAAGGTCATCAAACTGTTTGGCAAGAAGAAAACCATTGTGCTGCAATATCTGCTATTAGTAATGTGCACTTTGGTGCTGATGTCGGTTAACAGGTAGTTACAGCATCTTTTTGAGTTTAAATATTAACATCCCCTTCATTCCAGTCGCTTTTCAACTTCGCTGACTCTTTTCATTGCCCGAGGCACAATTTCGGGTATATTTCAAGCCATCTATGTCTACACACCGGAAATATATCCCGCCGCCCTGCGATCGGTGGGAGTTTCCGGTTGCTCCGTGCTGGCTCGCCTGGGCGCCATGCTGACACCCTTTGTGGCGCAGGTTTTGATGGACACATCCAAGATGCAGGCCATATCCACATATGCCGTTGTGGGTCTATTGGCATCCATAGCTTGCGCGTTCCTGCCCCGAGAGAATGTCGGTTATCACTAGGGGGACACCCTTCAGAAATAATAAGATACATAATTTATTACTTGGCTTGCAGTAAATATCTAAGGAAACTTAATCGGATTGCCTAGTTTTAGGCTTTGTCTATGTGGCGCTAGTAAAGGCAGAAGCAGAACCTGTGAACTATTCTAGAATTTTATTGTTTGCTGGTGGTTTTGCTAAAAGTGTTTTCGAAAAGTAACAAAGCTTCACAACCGAAAGCTCTTGTCTTCCATCCTCTAAAAAATTTGGAAGAAGAAGCGGATGGTTTTCAACTCATTTGAAATTAAAGAATTGTTTAAGTAAATTTCCCGAGCTCAGAAATAACCTTTTCCGAAGGTAATACTTTGTAAGAAACGCCGTCGCCTTCGTAGTATTTATACGAAACGCCGAATTGCGGCGTTATTTATGAGTCGAGTGACAGGAGGAAATGCACTTGCAAATTAATTATAAAAGTCATTATTTTGCAGAATATAAACATGACGTATAAATAAACCCCTCGCCAGTATGTGTATATTTATAATACTCAATTAAATATGTATGCAGGGGCAGACTTGGGTGCCGAAATATATATATGCACTCCTGTGACAGCTATAAACTTTTAGAACGTCTGTTTGTAGACGAGAATCTATGCACATGGCTATGCACATTCGCGGGCTGCTTCTTCGAGGTGCATGTGCATTATTTTTAAATTGTGAAACGGTTTTTTTTTTTCGAGGGGAGCTTTTGTTGTGATCAGCAAATATCGATCAGTCGTACAGTTGTCGGGATGCAGTTAAAATCATTGGTATCCGCCGCACGCAGTAGCCATTCAGTTTCACGCCGCGACGAGTGTTTAAATTTAAATCTATTCCACTTTCGCCGCCACCTCGGAATAGTAACCCCCATCAGCGAGTAGATTATGACAAGCGGGCCCTCGAGTGCTCCAACGATCGATCGGTATTTGCCTTCAATCCTGTGCAAATAAGTCCGAATAAAATTCAAAAATTACCCCCAGTAATAAGTTATGCAATACATTTTCGAATACGTACAGAGTAGTGCGTACGATCTCCCATGAAGTGTGTCTGAAGTTAACCCAGTGATAACGAATATCGATCTACGAATCAGCAACTATGGATAGCGTAAGTTATGCGTGTCCAAAAAAAAGATCACCGATCTTAAGAACGTGTGCCAAAAATTTACTTATTAATACATTTCTGCAGCCGCAATCTATGTGCGCGAATACATACGTCAATATATACAGTGGGTGTTCGTTGGTACATAAAGTTAACAATTCAAATTAATT
>JAEIIM010069141.1:0-14252 GCA_018874515.1 Drosophila greeni | reverse complement strand
ACTTAGTTGTGCATTTAATTCAATTGCAGAACCGTAGATTATAGTATCAATACACTTAGGATGCTTTACAATTTTCTTTTCATTTATAAATAATTATCTATATTTTATTCACGTAACCGTAATAACGGTCATTTTAAAATATAAAAGTGGCATGCTGAATCATCCAGGACCCTGGTTTATTTAGAAATAAAAAATAGGGTTGTCGGATATTTTTAAAAATGTGTCTATGATTTTTCAAAATAAAAAATAAAGACAAATAAAATATCATTAAAAAATCAATATATATGATATTTTTTAAATTTTCTTTTAGAGATTTTAACTAGGAAAACTAGCTAAATTAACGCCGTTTGTGGACGCGGCATCACTACTAACTTTTCGCAACATCTTTTTTTAGGGGGAAAGTCAAATTCTCATCTGGTAACACTGTTTTGATAGAAAAAAATTAAGAGGGAGCAGCAGCGGAGACGGAAGATAAATTAATTAGCCACTGCTACCACATAACCCGCGGCGCTCCGGATATAAGAACTTCGTAGTCAACTCGCAAACACAGACCCACCAGTTATTGCTAGATTTCCAGCTGTCAACCAGGGTCAAGGTGAGCATAGGCACCGATGACTGATGACCACCTGGAAGTCTGACATTGGCAGCGGATTTCGTTTACATTTCTATTCCAGATCGCTGCTGCTGGGGGTGAGGACGATGGCCGAACTGGTGCGGGACTGGCTGGCGGACTACCAGCGGACGCGGGGCCAGCCGGCCGAGGCGGAGGCGTTCGTTGTGGAGCATGAAACAGACCCGGAGATCGCCGAGGCCATCTTTACCATTTTCAACGAGCGGCAGCGCAACGAGGCTATGGTTCATGACATCTGCCAGCAACTGCTGGCCTTCTACCGCTCGCCGGAGCTAACGCTGCACAAGTTTCCGCTGCAATTTATTCCGGTGCTCATCTACACGTACCTGCACTCGGTGGCCGGGGGCGATAAGAAGGCGGCCCGCGGCGTCGAGACGCTGCTCATCTGCATTTACAACGGCGAGGTGTCCACCGACGATGGCGGCCAGCGCGTGGTGGCTTTCCGCATGCCCATCCTGGCCCAGACGTCCGTCTACCACGAGCTGAAGAACCTGCCCATGACGGACCTGCGGCGATGGGAGGAGAACTGCAACCGGGAGGTTAAATGGGGTCCGCACCAACGCATCGAGTCAATACACGCCCAGAACCGCATGCGCATCCTCACGGCGCTGCTCTTCTGCTACAACCAGCAGGTTAGCCAGACGCAAAAATCCTCGCTACTCCACCTGTGCCGCGTTACATCGCAGCTGGTCAACCAGGGCTTCACCACGAAGTCGGGCCACGGCCACCGCATGAGTTATGGGTAACTATTGGAAAGCCCCACTAAAGTTTAAGCTTGTGTAATTACCCCCTTCCGTTTGCAGCTCCGATCCGGCGACAGGAACGCCCTTCCCCAAACCCTCCTCGCCACGCATTCCACTGTCCGCCGCCTTCCTGATCGAGCTGGTGCACGCCATCTACTTCGCCATGTTCAATGGCTATGGCACGATAGCTATTCAGACGCTGGACGATATCCATAACCGGGCCACCTACGAGATGTACTCGGAGCTGATCCTGGTAACCAGTGCGGTGCGCAACTCGCTGCACGCCAATCCTTCCGGTCAGCCCAACGACGGCCCTATGGGTCTCAGTGTGGCATTGACGCCGGCCACCACGACAGTGACTACTTCTGTGTCCAAATCCATGATTACGAACGCCTCCTTCCGCACGAAAAAACTGCCCGACGACATACCCATCCAGGTGCAAGACCTCACCATGCAACAGGCGCCACAGCAGCTGGCCAGCGTGACGGAGGAGGCGGAACCCGGATCCAAGGAGTCCCCATCGACAAAGGAGAAGGAGAGCTCTGGCTCGCGCACCTCCATCATGCGACCCAGCATGGAGGGGATCAAGGCGCAGGCACACAAGGCGCTCATTGCCGGCTTCAAGAAGTCCAAAGATAAGGAGAAGGAGAAGGACAAGGAGCCGCCTAAGCCGCCGCAGCGGAAGTTCGACAAGCACACGCAACGCAACTCATTGCTCCAGCTGCAGGCGGAGAGTCCCAGTGCGAACTCAACAAGTGGGGATGTGGGGATGCAACCCGCAGGCGGCGATGTGCTGCCCCTGCAGACGCTCTCGCTGATTAACGAGAACGGGAGCAACAGCTTCAGCGTGGACAGCGACCTCAACGATGGTGTAATGGCCGCGAATGTCACACCCCTGCCCGCGCTGAGCAGCACCACCAACTCAGTGACCAGCAGCGACCTACTCACCAAGAGTTTCGATTCCAGCATCGAACTGGCGCCGCTGGGCCACAGCAGCAGCAACGGCGGGAAGCTGGCCGAGCATGGCCTGACAGCGGCGGCGGCGGAGTAGAGTGCGCAAGCCGATTAGCCAAATCCAAGTATCAAGTATATATATTTACACCAGTTGCAAGGGCTCCGGCGGTGGTGAAGGGAAGGAGCCAGATACTCCTTCTTCGCCGCCCCTACTATATATGTATTCACCTCCTCAACCGCTGTGTATTAGCCGAAACGGGAGCCGGAGGCGGCGGGAGAGTTGATTTGAATTTATGGATTAAGGATCGTTTGAATTTGTTGAATTTGATGATGGGTTTCCTTAGTTGTTCGTGCGCATGTATGTATTATCTATCGTATATTCCAAAGCCCAATTGTTGGTTAGGCTAAGTGTTGCTAGGACGTCACAACAGTTATATACACGGAACGCTCTGCTGCATGCAAATTGCCTCAAATTGAAGCGGAGACGATGCTCCATTTTCGGGCAGAAGCAGAGACGGATACACACACACATCCCGGTGCATTTCACTCGTTTTAAGACAAGGCAGCAGGCACACATTCGGCCAGCGTTGGGTCCACCCAGCAACTTCAATTGAATTCTACAGGAAACCGGATTAGTTCTGTCACTTATTAGCATATATATACATATATACAGGCATGTGTAAACTAATATATACATACAAATATTTATTGAACGTTGACTTGAACCATGTTATTGATTTAAAATAAATACAACAACTAAATACCAAACTGTTCGGGCTTCTTTCGGAACTTTCCTTGCAGAAAGATACGGGGCACATCCACGCCCTCTTTGAGGTTGAGCGTTCGTCGGTGCACATAGGCATTGTCTATTATCTCGAAGCCATTTGCCTGGAACAGCTGGGACACCTCCTGCTCGGAGAAGAAGTAGCTGCGGGTTCCGTCCTGACGCACGTACAGATTCTCGGCTATCTTGTTGCCCGGCTTGAAGCGAAGCTGCGCCATATCGTACAAGCCGTAGTCTCTGAACAAAACCAGTCCACCTGGCTTGAGTAGCTTCCACAGATTTAGCACTACATTCGTGAATTTCTGCGGATGTATGGCCGACAGAACAAAGATCAGGGTACAGACATCGAGGCTTCCTTCCGGTATGTGCTCGTGCACCTGTTGCGTCGTGATGTCGCACTGGAAGGCGGTTATCTGGGCGGGATCGTACAGCGGATTGGAGCGCACAAAGTCCACGGCTCGGGGGGAAAAGTCGCAGGCGTAGAAGTAGAATCTGCCGCTGCTGAAGCAACCTTCCTCGCTGGTCTGCTCCGCAAGTAGCGGGAACACGAGGTTTCCGACACCGCAACCCACTTCGAAGAGCGTGCGTTTGTCACCGCTTGTTTCCTGGTCCAGCAGTTCTTTGAACTCTCGCGTGGTCCAGTGGCGGTCCTTGAAGAAACGCGTCTCATTCCGCTTGTAGAATATGTCCCAGTTCCTCTGGGCATCTATTTCCAGCTTGTTGGCCTTGAATTCTGTCACGAAACCACGTTTGTTTTGGTCCTCCAGTTTTTGCCTCTCCTCTGCGGATAGCTCCTTGGTTTCGGTGGTGAACACATCCGGCTCTAGAGCATCCTGGAAGTGTGGTAATTATTTATTTTAATCTTAGCAAAGCACTTTAGTGGATATACTTACCATATTGTTTTTTCTACGTTGCGGTTTTTATTGTAAGCATTAATTAATGAGGTATTTAGTGTTAAGCGGCAGCCCACCGGAAATAGCTTCTTTTTAAGTAACTAAAACGGTTTTATTTGATAATTATTGCGTTTAAATATTATTATTTTCATTCATATTTCATTAAGGGCACGTAAACATCTTAACAGCTGATGCGCATGGAAGTAGTTAACAAATTGCAAGGGGGATAGACAAAAAATATCGATAAAAATAAATCGAATGCGAAAATTTCTGATCCTGAGAGCATAAGGAGCCAAAAGTAATTTATATTTCGGTTCGCCATTTAATTTAAAATGAATAATAAATAAATTATTAAATCAAAGTCTTAAACCCACATCGGGTTTTCCTCGCCCGACTACCACAATCGATTTAGTCAAGCCACCGTTACCGATAGCAACAGCTTGTGAAAGCAATCGGAATTTAAAATTTTCTATAACGGTTCGTCCACTGATTGACTGAAAATGATTCCTTTATTGCTTTTGAGATTCTTATAGTTATAAAGCGAACATTTTAGATACAGCCATTAGAAAAACAAACAAATAACAAAAGTGAAATGAAAAGCAACGTTAATTGCTTTGTCTTTGGTTTCAGGAAGACACATCCGATGGGATGCCCCGTCATCGTGGCCCCCAGAGCGTTATCTGCCCATAATGGTGGGCTCATCGGCCATAGCCACTTCGTCGTTCGGAGCCTTGGCTCCCTTCTTCTTGCCCGAGTACCACAGGAACATAACACCGCACAGAATATTGTCCACGAATGTGAACCAGGCCAAGTACACCCCGTAACCATAGCTAGAAATAGAGATAATTTTCACAAAGTCGTTATCACACCGTGTATTTCACTCACGTCAGCTCGGCGCCATCGGGATACGCGTAGAAGAGATGGTCCTTGGTGTAGTCAATCGAGGAGAAGAGCACCTGGATCACCACCAGCGCCGTGGAGGCGGCCACCAAATGGATGCCGCCCGCCAGGCGCTTGAACATGTAGCGGGGATTCATGAACGTGTAGAAGGAGAAGACCGCCCCCAGGCTCATCACGAACAGGGTGATGCAGGCAAAGGATGCCTGCGTCCGGATGTAGTCTGAAAGGAAGTACCAAGTGACTGCCAATTATGAGCCGTCGTCCTTGAGTGGGGAGTGTGGAGAGTGAGTGTATGTGGGAGTACCTACCCATTAGTTCGTCGTCGAAACCAGGCTCATTGCGCAGGGCGTTGGAGTTGGGGAACATGTCGATGTACTTGCAGCGCTCTACGGAGGGATGGATATAGAGACATACATAGATATAAGGCAGCTGCAGACTCACGATTCGGTATATAGCTGTAGAAGGCGGTCTGGCCACCTCTTTTGGGCGGCAGCGGCGGCACCAGGATCAGGATCACCCGCTCGTCGTTCAGAACGTAGGCAGGAATGCCGATGTCGCGGATGTAGGTGCCCAGCAGACGCACCACCAGCGGATAGTCCGTCCAGTTGCCGAAGATGGCCAGCTGGGCCACCTCGGGAATGACGTAGTACGACCAGGTGTTGTTGTACTTAACCCGCTGCAGCGCCGAGCCGAAGGTGTTTCTCGAAATAATCCCCTTGACATCCAGCGGATCGATGGGTATGGGCTTGATGGCCGTGGCATTGATCTGGCGCTGATTGTCCTCTGTGTTCATCACAAGGTTGCGGAAGGCATTCCGCATCGTCTGGAAGCCCTCGTCCTCGCCCCGCGCCCAATGGGCGAACATATGTCGGCGCGCCGACTCCGTGAAGTTGTCCGACGCCTCCAGCGGCTCCTGGGCGAACTTCTTGATGAAATCCATGTGCGAGAGATTGCGCTTCGCCTCGTTGATGTTCGTCTGGGAGGTGTAGGACATGGAGCTGAAGTTCCGCACCACCTGGGCGTTGCTCATGGCATTGGGCACTATGGTGTTCCGGCAATGCCGCCACAGCCCCGAGTGCGAGGACATGAAGAAGCGGCGCGATTCCGGGATGAAAATTCCTTCAGGGGAATGCAATTATAAAAGTCTGTGAGTAGATCCCTTTGAGAAGCCATCAACTCACCTTTTCCCCCTGATATAATAATCCAGTGATCGGTCGAGATGGCCACTATCCATATGAGCAGGGACACCACCATCAGCAGACTGCAGCCCAGGAGGACGCGACGCTGGAACATGTATGCCTCCATCAGGGGCCGCCGGGCCTCATCCCGGCCGATGGTCGACGTGGACAGGTCTCGCTTCATTCTGGTTCCGTTGCCGGATCACTCTCTCTCCGCCTCCTAGGGCTCTCTGGACGTTGGCAACGGGCAATCCACACGCACATGGAACAGGGCACGTTCCTGGGGGGAGAAGGAGCAGGAGAGAAAGACAGGTGAGTGGGTGAGATGGTGGCGGGTTTAACCAGCTTTTATTGCTCTCTGTAGGGAAATGAAGTCATGCGGACACACATGTGGGACATTCTTGGGCACCACGACCGTTTCCATCGTCCGGCAGGTGTTTTTACCGGGGCTACGCGTCGGACAACCTGCCCCATTCCCAGATCTGTCTCTAATTTAAACAATATATTTTATTTTTATGCTGAACATATAGCGGAGGGTAAAACGAAAGAACGTGGATTTGAAAAAACGCATGAAACAAAATTTATAAATTTAATAGCATTTAAAAATTTTAATGTTTCTTACTTCTTTTAAATAAATAAGAGTACTTATTTTTTGTTAAACGCTAAACAATTTCCTGTTTTAATGAAAACCCTGGTAAAACCCCGCTAGTAAAAAGAAAACAATTAGATTGGAGTTATTGAATTCCAGGATCTTGCTTCTAGTCCTTGATTTTTTGGCCTAAACAAAAAACTTTTTTAAGAACTAAATTGTGTTTAAATTAATGTTTAAATAATTTATTTCTTAAGTCCTTAATTAACCTTGTTTTATCTTTATTACTCCTACAAAATTAAACCATTTTCCGCAACCGAAAACTATTATTTTACCCTAAACTGTGGTCATTCTCAGGCAGCGCGCGAATCGCCGAGAACGTGCCCATTAATTATGTTGTTTTGGATAAATCGTTTTTTAGTTTATTTATGTATTTACATGTTGCCACGGTGACCAGAAATTCCCGCTCTGAAAAGCGGATTTTCAGAGGCTTTTCCTCAGTTTTATATTTTTATTCTTTTCGTTTGACAGAAATTAAGCAAATTAGTGGACACGTCCAAAGGCCCGCGGAAAATAAATGACAAAAATGCGAATTCCTTCGTCAAAATGATTTTCGCCGAGAATTAGGTGCGCCTATTCCGAGTTTCCGAGTGGGTGGGTGGCAGGTGCGGAGCAGGAGCAGGAGGAGGAGGAGGTGGCATGGCGTGCACAAGTGCCATATACATAGTTAGTGCTGTGTATGCCATGTGGGATGCCTTCCGAATTTATGATATTTTCGTTATTCCGTCTTTGTTCCGCGGCCAATAACTGGGTTGTTGCCGAAAGTGTCATCTTCGGGGGAAAACCCAAAGAAATAGAGGAGAGCAAAGCGGCGCCAGCTTCTGTTCCTCCTCCCACTCGAACTCCTCCGCCACTTCCGCGATCTATTCCCGGAATAGATCTTGGCCGCTGCAGTTGCAGCTGGGAGGAGTTGGGCACGCGGCCACTTGCGTCATGAAGTGCGTCATCGGTGGAGATGGAACTACATCGCTTCAGATCTTCCCCAGCTCTGGAAGAAGTTCTACAGCCTGTGCTAGTTTCTTTCCTCTTCTTCTAATGTTTTTTTAAAAGCAATTTGCCATTATTTTTAGTTAGCAGATTCCTCTGACTGGCAACCGTCATTAATTCCCACCTCATTGTCTCTATTTTTTGGGCGCGATTATTGACACTTTTGACAGGGCGAAATTTTTATATATTTTTTGAAAACCGAAATAAACGCGAAACGCCCGCCTCTATTTATTTATTTATTTGTTTTGTGTATTTCAGCCTTTGTTTTACTTGCTGTGTGTCGGTGGCGGCGGCGGCCATTGTATTTTTGGTATGTGCCGAGGAGGAGCACAGCACAACCGTCGTCGCAACACGTCGAATTCCCCATCCTCAGCGTAAAAGAACGCGAATTTTGAGAAATGTGTATTTAATTAATGCCCCGCATAAATAATGCCAATGCCAGCCAGCGCGGACTCTGATTTTGATACCGAAACGGATTTGGATTTGGGATCCGATCTCCGCGGTCATAAACGCTCGCCACTGACAGGCGTCCTGATTTATCGTTATATAAGAGCCAGGCGATCCGTGGACGTGTTTACCATTAAAGCTGCAACAATGCAACGGAGATCTCTGGGGCCCCGGGCTAGTTTGTTTATGGGGCGCGACGACGATGTGTTTAGTTTTTATGAGCTGGCGTTAATCGCTGGGACGGAGCGCCCGATAACAACCGAAATAAATTAAATATACTGAGCGAGGCGCGAAGCGGAATGAAAGAGCGCGATCTCGGCGGTTGCTGCTGCTCCTGGCGGGCGGCGATCGACACGGTTCCGTCTGCTGCTGGCCAAGGCAGAGCACAGACTGACTGGCTACTAGCCACCAGTGGTTGTCGTTTGCCTTTGCGTTCTTCTGTTCTTTCGGGGGAGCAGGCTAAAACAAAGGCAACAGCCAACAGGCAACAGGCAGGCAGCAGGCGTAGCGTGGCCATTGTTAGCCAGCATAAACATAAAAAATCGTTCTACATACGCGCCGCTGGGGAGCGGGCGTGGGCCGGGGCAGAGGAGCTGCCACCTGCAGCATGTAGCCGGAGGCAGGAATCTCTGGGGCTGGCGATGGGGCTGTTGCTGGCACAGACCGACGTCATCGTTTGCTTAATTGCGCCATAAACATTAACTCAACTCGACTCGGCCGATGCTGTGTGCACAAATTTAGAATTTAGATGGATTTAGGCATCTCTCTTTAATGGTACACAGAGCATGGTACATGGGCAGCTATTTTTATATCCTCCTCGCTAGCCACGCTAGCCATCGTTCGACATTGCTCCGTCCGCGCGGCGCTCTCACTCTTCCGCCGGCTGTGCCATTAAACCGTTGACATCGCGTTTATGAATGCCGTTGGATTTGAGTTTTGGCATACCATTAGCGAATCGTAAGGGGGCTGCGGAGGATGACGTGGTGCGAAAGACAGCTAACCACTTGTTGTGGGCTAGCCAGCCAACCAGTGGTTGTGACACGCCGTGTGTGTGCTATTGCCGCCTGTCCGAGATGCGTAGAGCGCCCATGTCCAGGTTCAGCTCGCTGAGTATGTCATTGGGCGCCGCGCCCTGCATGGTTAGGCCGGCAATCACCTGCTGCGCCTCCGGGCAGTTGATGCAGGCATTCCGAATGGCCAAGATGCTCCACTCGCGCATCACTGTTTGGGGAGGGACAAGAAAAGATAAAAGCGTTTAAGTCGTAACTCAATAAAAATTAATCAAAGCATTTTCGCTAATAATCAACATGACTTAGTTGTTTTATGAGCTGTAAAGTGTAAATCGTTTTTCAAAGCCAAACATTTTAATGCAATTAGAAGAGACATTATTTTTCATGAATATTCTCACAGGCGGTCTCTTAAAGAGTTATAAAACGAAATTTCAAAGGAAATTGCACCCAATTAATCATATAAAAATATGTATTAGGCTATTAACTATTAAAATGGCTTACAGGGATTCCTGGCATCCATTGTAGTGCACTCCAGCAGGGCCGGCAGCAGTTGTGTGTCCAGGCAATAGCCCTTGTTTTCCTTATTCTCATACAAAAGATTCGCAGAGCAGCGCACGAGCAGGGTTTTAAGTTCGTACGAGACCTTCTTTTCGTAGCCCGCATCAATGCCCGAGGTCAGAGCCACCTCCTCCAGCTTTGTCATGGGTTTGTCCAAGCCGCCGCCATCGGGTTCCTTGCCCGCGGCCACCACGCACCTGAGCAGGCTGCTCACGTTGATGAACAGCGACTGATCGGTGGCATAGACATTGGCGTACTTCTCGGAGCCACTCACGCTAGCAATGATCCGCAGGAGAGTGTGAACCTCTCGGGGATGCAGTTCGTGCTTCAGCTTGAGAGTTTCCCGGAGGATGCAGTCCGACTTGAGCCGGAACTCCTTGGCAAAGTGCTGCAATAGGAAAAGGGTCACCTCACCATTCGGGCTGTTCTCGCCCAGGTAATGAGCCACGTAGTCTAGGAAGGCAACTCGATCCTCCGTATCCAGCTTCTGGTAACAGGCCACGCAGGCACGTCCGTTCTGCACGATAAAGTGTTCCAGAAAGAAGTGCAAATACTCGAAATTGTAGGTGCACTGAGCTTCGTTGAGGGCCCGCCACAAACGCAGACAGGTCTGGAGCGCCACCTGGTCGGTGATTAGCCCACCGCGGCCACTTAGGAATATGTTGTACATGATCATCAGGAGCACGTTGTTGGAGCTGCCCAGCGGAGGAGCGTAGGCTTGCTCAGCGATCTTGGAGCCATGCTGATTCCATGTCAATCTTTGAGTAACCTCATTATTAACCACGCTGTTGGCTAGCACCTGGAGTGACAGATTGTGCGCCACCCGCTGCTCCGTGCGCATCAGCGGGTTAAAGGCCACGGCATCGAGGAAACTGGAAAACTCCGGACTCCTGGCCAGAGTTTCTTGACTCTCCTGGCTTTGTGTGAGCAGCAGGCGCAGGCTCTTGAGGATACCCGAAATTTCCTCGGCATTTTCACCCACACTCAAACTCACGAGTCTTCGTATCAACTCGCTGGTTTCGCTGTGCTAATGAATATTCTTAATTTCAGCAATTTCCAGGGAAATAAATAAAAATATTTACCGCATGCTCCATTTCCGATAGGCCGACAGCTGCTTGCCGCCAGTTATCGATAGGCCGGGGAATCGCGTCAGGAAATTCTGAAGAGAGAAAGCGAGAATGGTCACATTGCGTGAACTACAAAAGAAAAACAAAAGCAGCAACAACAACGTACGTTCGTGAAGAATTTAACAAAAATATTAAAAGTCATGTAGCACGCAGAGCTGCAGTCGGAATTAAAGCAATCAAACAAAGCGATGTCACTGCGGGCGCTGCGAAAGAGCCACAACAACAGCAACAACAGCACAGGAACTGCCAGAACACCACAAGCACAAACATCGCCGTCGTCACTCTTTAAGAAGGCCAGCACATCAACCACGACATCACCGAAGAAAAAATCTCTAGCCCAAACTCTGGGCAGCAGCTCCGCCAGTCGCTTGGTGGGCACGCAGCCGCTGTTCCGGCAGAGGCAATTCCTGGGCCGCCGCTGCCACTCGAGTCCTGACCTGCGACAAGTGGGAAAGTATCGGAACGGCAACAACAGCAGCCTGTTGCGCAGCAAATCGGAGGGGGATGTTGGCATAGCCCTTCTGGAGCGAAACTCTGGTGCTACATTGACGGCGGCCAACGCCAAGTCGGAGGTGTGTCTGCAGAGGATAAGCTCGCACAGCTACGAGCACACGAGGTCCCCGAACACCAATAGAAGCGCCATGCTGGGCGGAGCACGTTCCCATCGGGACCTGACCCAATCCTCCTATGGCCACCATGCGGGTGGAAACCATGGTGATGGCCTAGAGGTAAGCTCCAGGGCACCGCGTCGGATGAGCGAGTGTAGCCTGGGCTACAGCCAGACCAGCTCGCACCTTACTGGCGGCAACTCTCACTCCATGTTCGCCAGCCAGATGACACTCTCCTCCGGCTCCCAGGCGCCGCCCGTGGATCCCAATGCCGTGCTGCGCGTGCCGATAATCGGTTACGAGGTGATGGAGGAACGGGCTCGCTTCACGGTGTACAAGTTGCGCGTGGAGAACCCGGAAACAAATGACTGCTGGCTGGTTATGCGGCGCTACACCGACTTTGTCCGGCTTAATGGCAAGCTAAAGCAGTCCTTCCCTAAGCTGTCCCTCATGCTGCCGCGTAAGAAGCTCTTCGGAGACAACTTCAATGCCGTCTTCCTCGACAATCGCGTGCAAGGCCTGCAGATCTTTGTCAACTCGGTGATGGCCAAGGAGGAGCTGCGCAAGTGCAAGCTGGTGCGGGAGTTCTTCTGCCTGGATGAGCCGCCCTCGTACTCCGAGTCCATGGAGGAGTGTCGGGTATGATTGGAGATTCATATTTTGAGGAGATATTGGTTTCTAATGTTTACTCTTATTTAAGGCGATCTTTGAGGCCCAGGAGGAGACCATTGCCCACCTAAAGCTGCAGATCCAGAACAAAAACGATCTCATACTGAGCTTGCAGCAGAAGCTGCGCGACGAGATGAACGAGAAGGAGCAGCTCAGAGAGGCTATGAAGTGAGTATTAGATGGACAGCGTAAGGCAAGCTTTAATATTCATTATAACTCTCACAGAAACGTGAACCTCAACTGTTCGCACTGCTCTTCGGCCAATGAAGCAGAACCACTGGGCCTGAAGTAGGCGTAGACCCTTTCAAACTCCAATTGGATGTGCGTGTGCGTACTACATTATGCTGAGCATAACCCTACGCACCTGCACCGATCGTGGAACGCATCCATATCCAATCCAAACCCAAGTGCATATCGAGGAGCATGCTCCGCTCCGTCAGTGCTTTAGTATTCATATCTCTAGACCTAGAAGCTAGCAAGTGCTGCCCAAGCTGGTACTGAATGGAAGGCAATCTTAGATATTTTTGATATACTTTTACGGGCAACGTACCAGTTAAGGGTAATGAATTACACTCTAGATGTAAGCGCAAAGATAACCCCATGTATACAATGTGTTATGCAAGCTCACTTACAAAATAAACCTAAGGCACAATTTATTACTCAATGGAAAGGTGGCACGATGTAGAATGTAAAGAAATCTAAACCTAAGGCGATATGTGTTAATTATGGTGATAATGAAGGCGAGGGCATCTCTCAGAGACTCGTCATGGCAGGCGGTCGGGCGTAGGCCTTCGGAATGAATCCATATTTGCGGGTCTTGGGGGCATAGGCCCAAAGCCATCCGTCCACCGTTTGATTGTTCAGATCGGCATAAATCCAGTCCCCACGGCGAACCGAAAGGTAAAGATCATCGGGAGCCTGTGCCTTGTAGTCATACAGCATCACCAGCTCGGTGCCATGGTAGCGCAAATCATCAGTTCCCAGTCCCAGGGGCTGCTGTTGGGACTGTTGCTGACCCTGCTGTTGCTGTCCCTGCTGCTGTTGTCCCTGCTGCAGGATGCTTTCCATGGCATTCAGGGTAGCCTTTTGCTGCTGCAGCACTCGCACGCTATCCGCTGGATAGATAAAGCTGGCTGGAACAAAGCCCTCCTGACCATCGCTGCGCATAATCCAAAACCAATCAGGATCCTCACGGTTTAGGACGGTCACAAACTCTCCCCGCTCCACGGACAAATCATTCTCGTCCCTGGCTATAAAGGTGTACAGAACAATGCAGCGGCCGGAGGGTTCCTTAACAAACGGCGTGCACTCCGGCTCCACGAGCTCCATGCTGTTGGCAGGGTTCAAGGCCTCGTCACAGAGCACATCTAGTTTATTGTCTGCTCCCAGGAGCGGCAAATTCTCATCGTTCGGCTGCTCGGGGCACTGTTCCCGGGGCAGTTTCTTCTTCACGGCCAAGTCGGCAAGCTGAGTATTGCAGGGAGCACAGTAGGAGAAGGGTATAAAACCCTCCTGGCGTGAATCCTGGCCTATAACATAGACCCAGTCGTTTTCCCTGTATAGAATATTGACCAACTGGCCCCGCTTCACCTCCAGCTCGTCATCCACGCAGGGCGTAAAGTCGTGCAGCACCACCATCTTGGAATCGGGACTGAATGGGAGAACATAATGGTTGATTAGGAATAATCCATGAGATATTTAAGTAGGCTTACCTCAAACCGTGCTCCTTTTCTATGCCCACACGGACCAGGGTTTCGATGCTGGAGGATCCCGTTATCCTGCCCATGCCCAAGCCTCCCACAGCGGGCAGATCCCTCTCAATGCTGGCATTAGTGGCTGGAATTTTGGGGAATTTTTATTTAATAAGAAACTTATATGAGAATTAATTTGATTGGCTTAAATGGTTTACCATAATCTTTTTAATTGACATCTGAATTAGAACCATTACACTCATTTCATCGTTTTCTTTACTTGAATATATTTTTCTCTGTGTACCAACAGAGTTCGTGACTGAAGTCTTTCGTTTGGTGAAGCCACTTCTTCCGCTTTTCTTTTACTTACCTTTCTTCTTATCACGCCGCATGCGCACGGGGCAAAGAAACGCCATCCCCTTA
>JAEIIM010069128.1:0-13869 GCA_018874515.1 Drosophila greeni | reverse complement strand
TTGCTTATATCCTACCAAAACCGTACCCGGAAGGAACCCCCACTTTTCGGAGCTCGAGAGCCGTGCGGCCACGCCCCTCGGTGAGTTGGTCTACCCGGCTTGGCGGCGGGGAAAGCTCAAACCTTTTTCAAGTTGGACCCCCACAAGGGGATCCATCTGACTAAAACACCAATTTCCCCAAAACCCAAGCGGCCAGCTCGGACCCTCGGACGATGGCCAAAGTTCACGGAACGAGAGTTCCCATCTTAGAAATACAAGAGGAAAAACTCGAAATGGAAACACAAACCATAAATGAACAACTTGTATTAATGTTTATGCAATGGAACTAGTCAAATAAAACTTAGAATCATTTTAAATGTAACTTTAAATGTGTGAAATCGAATGTGTTATCAATGCCGGGCAATTTTTGGGATTTATTTATTATTTCTTAAAATGTAAACTCTACATAAAAAAACCTAGTTATATATTCCTAGCCTTAGCCTTCTTATTTGTTTTATTTTTTTTCATTAAATTTAGGTTGTGAAATAGTTGATTATATTTAATATATAATATTTAAAGTGGACAGCGAAAACCACCCCCAGCACCATCGAAGGGTTAAGCGCCAGTCAGCTGTTTCAGACGAGCAAAGTTCAGAGGGAATCAGGTTTTGTTGTTTTCTGCCGAATAATTGCGGGTTAGCGAGATTAGATTGTTTGGAATCTCTGCCGGCGGACAACTAATTTCGCCATGCTCCGCTCGTCCGGCAGATCAATTTTTACGAGGCTCTACAGCAGCATGAAGGTAAATTTACGATCTCAAAGGAAGAAATCCAAATAATTTGATGATTTGCCAGGTGAAAGTGCCAGTGAAGCAAGGTGTTGTGGTGGGCCAACAGAAGAAGCTGGCCGGCGGGCTGGAGTACAACAGCTTTCTGGGCGTGCCCTATGCAGTGCCACCAGTGGGAGAACTTCGTTTCCAGGTAAGAACTTTACCTCATCTCCGAAGTAGCTATTAAATTTCCTTTCCAGAGTCCGCTGCCCCTGCAACGCTTCGATGAGCCCGAACTGGACTGCAGCAAGGAGCGGGACATCTCCCATCAGCGTGATCCCTTCACCTTGGAGGTGGCGGGCTCCGAGAACTGCCTGTTCCTCAATGTCTACGCTCCCAAGGTCAGGAGACCGGGCGCTCCTCTGCCCGTAATGGTGTGGATTCATGGCGGAGGCTACTTCTTTGGCAACGGCAACAGTGATTTGTGAGTGCCGTGTCATTTGTAGCCTATTATCCAATGGAAAGATCTAATCTTATCTTGTGCCTTTCTTTTAGCCACTTTCCCGGCAAGCTCTTGGAGCAGGACGTCATTGTAGTCACCCTGAATTACCGACTGGGAGCCCTTGGCTTCCTCAGTTTGCCCGAAGAGGGGATCCATGGCAACATGGGGCTTAAGGATCAGCGCCTGGCCCTGCAGTGGGTTCAGGAGAACATAGCCAGCTTTAATGGTGACCCCAATAACGTGACCCTGTTCGGCGAAAGTGCTGGAGGGGCGTCAGTACATCTGCACACATATGCCCGGCATGCCAACCGGTTGTTCCACAAGGCCATCATGCAGAGCGGATCGGGCAATATGGAGTGGGTGTTCCAGTACGATGCGGCTATCAAAACCCGCAAGCTGGCGGAGCTCCTCGGGGGCGGGGACTTCGGTGGAGACACTAAGGCGCTCCTCAAATTCCTAAGGTCGGAGAAGGCCACTCCCACTGGCATTTTGGCCAACACCATGAAGGTTCTAACGGCCGACGAGCGGCGGCGTCATCTGCCCTTTGCTTTCAAGCCAGTTATCGAGGACAGCAGCAGTCCGGACAGCTTCCTGGACCAAAACATCCTTGATTTGATGCACAAAAAGGAGGCTCTGCGTGGAATGCCAACCATTATGGGCTACAACTCGGCCGAGGGACTGGCCATGGTGGTAAAGGCCAAGCAGAAACTGGAGGCCTACGAAGATGATTTGGCCAGGATGGTGCCAAAGAACCTGGTGCTGGATCCTCAGTCCCCAGAAGCCCAGGAAGCGGCATCCGACCTGCGGGAGTTCTTTTTCAATGGTCAGGCCATAACCAAGGATAATTTAGACAACCTGGTGGACTTGTTCACCGACTACCACTTCAACATGGACCTCCAGCACGCGGCGGAGATCCATGCCAGCTGCCAGACGCAGGCTCCTCTGTACTTCTACCGCTTGGATTACGTGGGAGGCCGCAATATGTACAAGAAAATCTTCCAGAACGAGGATCTGCGAGGCGTGGCCCATGCTGACGATATTTGCTACATCTTCCAGATGGCCGGAGACGAGTCCAAGATGCGAGAGGATGACCTGCTGGTCACCGAGCGCTTGTGCCAAATGTGGGCGAACTTTGCGCGGGTCGGAAAGCCGTCAGATAGCTGGCTTCCTGTACAGAAACCCCAGCCTGGCAAACCCTTCCAGCTGGACTGCCTGCTCATCGACCGGGAGCTGAAAATGTGCGTTAATCCGGATGGGGAGCGGATGGATTTCTGGCGCAGCATGTACAGGAGGTACAGGAGCAAGTGCTATGAGGCTCTAAGAGCGAAGCTTTGAAAAAACGACGATATTGCAGAACCTTGAAATACTTTTACTCCCTTATAATATTGTACTCTGATATGTGTTCTCAAAAATAAGATTTTCAATAAAAAATACAACTTTTTAAAATATAGTTATTAAACTCCCGCAAGTATTTATAAAATATAAATAAACAAACAAAAACTTTTTTGAATAGAGAAGCCGTTTTAACCCGGGTTGTTGATATCAATACATCGATATTTTTTCTAAAGATGATATTTTTATCGACAACCTTATTTGAAACCGTTTCCTTTGGTATATTTCTTACAAACCTGGTGTTTTTTAGGACAACCGTTTAGAAAAATACCAAAGATATCGATAGATCGATAGTGTCTCCGATTTTTTTCCAGCTCTAATTTTGACGCGGACTTTTTTAGCGAAGGACGCCAGGAATTGCAATTTGTTTTGGTGAAAATGTACGTGAAGAGGCTCGTGCTCGATGGCTTCAAGTCCTACGGTCGGCGCACGGAAATCGAAGGCTTCGATCCGGAGTTCACGGCCATAACGGGATTAAACGGCTCCGGAAAATCAAACATTTTGGACAGTATCTGTTTTGTGCTGGGCATCAGCAATCTGCAGAATGTAAGTGTACCCGGTGCTGTTTGTGCTTATTTTTAATGTATTCCTTCCAACCCAGGTGCGTGCGTCTGCTCTGCAAGATTTGGTGTACAAGAATGGTCAGGCGGGCATCACCAAAGCCACCGTGACCATTGTTTTCGACAACACCAATGCTACCCAATGTCCGCAGGGTTACGAGAAATGCCGCGAAATCTCTGTGACTCGACAGGTGGCTGTCGGCGGCAAAAACAAGTTCCTGATCAACGGCAAACTGGTGCAGAACAAGAAGGTGCAGGACTTCTTCTGCTCCATCCAGCTGAACGTGAACAATCCCAACTTCCTTATCATGCAGGGCAAGATCCAGCAAGTGCTTAACATGAAGCCCAAGGAGGTAGGTGCTAAGAGATCTTACCGATTCAATTAATCCATGCATTCCTCCTAAGGTTCTCTCCATGGTGGAGGAGGCAGCGGGCACCAGTCAGTATAAATCAAAGCGAGACGCCACGAAGACCCTTATAGAGAAGAAGGAGACCAAGGTGAGGGAGACAAAGGTCCTGCTCGATGAGGAGGTGCTCCCTAAGCTGGTGAAACTTCGTCAAGAACGCTCTGCCTATCAGGAGTATCAGAAGATCTGCCGCGACATCGACTTTCTCGTGAGGATTCACATCTCGGCAAAGTATCGCAAGCAAAGTGAAGCCTTGAAGTCCGTAGAAGCCAATGAGCAGAAAATCGAGGATCGCATTAAAAAGGATCAGGCCACGCATGCCAAGAACATAGAGGATATTGAAGAGATCGACAAAACCGTACAGGCTATGCAGAAGCAGATCGACAATGAGATGGGCGGCTCCCTCAACGAACTGGAGACCCAGCTAAAGGCCAAGCGAGCCATAGAGGCCACCGCATCGGGCAGCTTGAAGGCAGCCCAAGGAACCATACAGCAGGACGAGAAAAAGATAAAAATGGCCGCTAAAAATATAGAAGATGATACGTGTGCGCTGGTAAAAAAGGAGGAAGATATGGCCAAGGTTCAGGGCGAGTTTGAGAGTCTTAAAAACGCAGATGCCACGGACTCCAAGGCTTACGAGGATGCTCAACGCAAGCTGGAGGCTGTGTCCCAGGGTCTGTCCACCAATGAAGACGGTCAGGCCACCACACTGCAAGATCAGCTGATGGGTGAGTAATTGAACGTTCCTAGTATAGACATTTAGGCTAATTTTCTCTCTGTTTCCAGTGGCTAGGGAGCAGGCCAGCAAATCACGCACCTCTGCTACAACTTTAAATATAGAGCTAAATCACATACGCGGTGTATTGAAGCAGCTAGAAGGCGAGACGCAGACCAACGACGCAGCCTACACAAAGGATAAAGGCCTTCACGATCAGTTGATAGCAGAAATAAAGAACTTGGAGCGCCAGCTTAAGGGCATTAACTACGAGGGCGGCCAGTTCGAGCAGCTCCGAGAGCGCAGGAACGAGCTGCACAACCGCAAGCGTGAGCTGAAGCGAGAGTTGGACCGCTGCAATGCCGCTCGATATGATCTGCAGTACCAGGACCCAGAGCCCAACTTTGATCGGCGCAAAGTTCGCGGTATGGTGGGCAAGTTGTTTCAGGTGAAGGACATGCAGAATTCCATGGCCCTGGTAACAACGGCAGGCGGAAGCGTAAGTCATCTCTTGGAGCTTCTAGGAATTTTATATTCACGTAGATTCCTTTTTTAGTTATACAGCTATGTGACGGATGATGATGTGACCTGTAAAAAGATTCTCCAGAGGGGACAGCTGCAGCGTCGCGTCACCTTCATACCCATCAACAAGATTCAGTCCCATGCACTCCAGAGACAGGTCGTAGACTATGCCCAGAATAAGGTGGGTGTAGAGAACGTGCAGTGGGCCATGTCGCTGGTCAACTACGACCGATACTACGAGCCCGTGATTAAGTATCTCTTTGGGTCAACCCTCATATGCAAGGATCTGAATATAGCTAAGGAGGTAAGTGGACTTTGGAAGAATCCCTCTGCCAGAATTCAACATGTTTTATATTAAAGATCAGCTACGATCCGCGCATTAATTGTCGTTCGGTGACTTTGGAGGGTGATGTTGTGGATCCCCATGGCACTGTATCCGGCGGTGCTCCTCCCAAGGGCGCTAACGTGCTTGAGGAGTTGTACTCCATCAAAAAAGTGGAAAAGGAATACCGACAGATCGATGCTGAGATTGCGGCCGTGGAACAGCAAATGGCGTAGGTTTAAACACAAGTTCCTTAAACCAAAATCAAAACCGAAACCATTTTTACCTTTAGATCCATTGAGAACTTGGCCCACTCTTTCAATAAGATAAAGGAGAACCTGGACCTGCGCCAGCACGAGCTTACAATGTGCCAGAATAGGTTGGCCCAGACCACCTTCCAGCAGAACCAAGCCGAAATCGAAGAAATGCGGGAGAAGGTCAAGACATACGAACAGCAAATCATCGATGAGCGTGAGAAGGAAAAGGGCGCACAGGTCAAAGTCAAAGACATTGAAGCCAAGATGGCAGATGCCAAGGGCTATCGGGAACGCGAGTTAAAGGCAGCCACAAACGAGTTGAAGGCGTCCAAGCAACGGGCGGAGAAGTCGCGAGCCAACTGGAAGAAGCGCGAGCAGGAATACGAAACTCTGCAACTGGAGATCACAGAGCTGAAGAAGACCATCGAGACGGCTAAGCAGCAGTACCAGGAGATGGTGGACAATTTGGAGAAATTCAAGGCAGAGCTGGTCGCACTGAAGGCGAATAGTTCCAGTGCAGCCTCTGAGGTGACGGAGCTGGAGCGAGCGATTAAGGATCAGAAGGACAAACTTAACGCCCAGAACAAGGAGATGCACAACCTGATGGTCAAGAAGGACAGAATGCTGAAACAGAACCAGGAAATCGAGCTGGAGGTTAAGAAGAAAGAGAACGAGAAGAAAAAGATCAGCTCGGCGGCCCAACATGCAAAGAACCAGATGGAAGAATTGGAGGTCAAGTATCCCTGGATACCAGAGGAGAAAAATTTCTTTGGCATGACGAATACGCGCTACGATTACAAAAGGCAGGACCCCGTCGAAGCGGGCAACAAGCTGACCAAGTTGACGGAGACCAAGACCAAGATGGAGCGCAACCTCAACATGAACGCCATCATGGTGCTGGACCGCGAGGAGGAGAACTTCAAGGAGACAGAGCGTCGGCGCTCCATCGTGGCGATGGACAAGGAGAAGATCAAGAAGATCATTGTCAAAATGGATGAAGAGGAGCAGGCCCAGCTGAACCGTGCTGCCGAAGAGGTGAACAAGAACTTCAGCGGCATCTTTAGTTCCCTTCTGCCAGGTGCCGATGCGAAACTAAATCCTGTCATGACGAAAGGCTGTCTCACTGGGCTAGAGATTAAAGTGGGATTTAATGGCAAGTGGAAGGAGAGTCTGGGTGAGCTGTCTGGTGGACAGAAGTCACTTGTTGCTCTATCACTTGTCCTGGCCATGCTTAAGTTCTCTCCGGCTCCCTTGTACATCCTGGACGAGGTGGACGCCGCGTTGGACATGTCGCACACGCAGAATATCGGCAGCATGCTGAAGCAGCACTTTACCAGCTCCCAGTTCTTGATTGTTTCCCTTAAGGACGGCCTCTTTAACCATGCCAATGTCTTGTTCCGCACGCTGTTTGAGGAGGGTGTGTCCACTATTACCAGACAGGTCAGCCGCCAGGCAACGACCACCAATCGGCGTTGATTTCTTGCAGTTTGGGTTGAGAATTTTAATCTGATCTGTACTTTCTGTCAAGTTCAACGAAAAGGTTTTGTTTTTAAAATAATGAACGCATTTATGTTTTGAATAGTATTATTAACACAAAATGTATAAATCTCTTATGAATAAATACCGAAAGAATATTGGTTTTTATTATACATATGTTTTTATTTACGCCTAAGTAATTGATAACATATTTGCAATTTACCGCAACTCAAAAAAAGTAACGGCTTTTCCGCACATCAGCTGATTTCCAACCGGTAACGCGGACGGCAAACGTCAAACTGACGGACCGACAGAGACGAAGCGACTGACGACTGTGCATCACACGTGCCGAAAAGAGACGGAACGCTGGTGAGACCGTCGAACGCGCACACACACTCACGCACGCAACAAGAAGACGAAGAAGAAGAAGCAGAGCAGGCAGCAACACAATGTTAAAGGAGTGAAAAAACTCGACTAAATAATAAATCGACTAACTGCAATAAACGTAGGCGGGCGAAAAGGAAAACGTCAAAATTTCGAGCACACGCAGATTCCTCCAGAAGCTCACAATGGTAATTGGAAGTGCCTCGGATCAGGGAATCGTTCGATTCTCTGGTCATGTGTATGCATGTGCATCCGCGCGGGCGTGTGTGCGTATGTGCGTGTGTGGGAGCAGCGAAAAGTTGTAGACACCGCTAGCATTTGGATAAACAATAGCAACAATTGAGTGTTTTACAGCAAAGAACTACGGATACTCATTCACAGAAATGTTGCGCTTACTGGAGAGTTGGAATTGAAGCTCACTTCTATCTGATTCTAATAGTAACTCGTAGTTTTTGTTTTTTTTTCCCAGGATCGAGTGACAAAGCCGCAGAAGAAGATGCTCATCACCTTGCTGCGGGAAACCAAGTACATGGAGGGCAAGAAGGAGAAGGAGTGGTACTGGGAGAAGATCCAGGCGGCCCTAAACACCATCGGTCCCAAAAAGACCATTATCCAGTGGAAAAAGGTAAGTTATGGCCGTTTCAAAAGTTCCAACCTTTAAACGCATTTCGTATACCCTGCAGTGCTGGCGGGACATGCGTCTGACCACAAGGAAGAAACTGGCGGAGCTCAAGCGCTGCCAACTCTCTGGGGGATCGCCTCCTCCGGGAATTGAGCTCAACCAGGAGGACAACGACATTATCGACATCGTGGGCACCGAGTATTTCTACGAGGAAATGAATGGCGAACTAAAGCCGGAGAACTTCATGTCCGGCTTTGACTATGCGCCCGAGCACCTCTGTGATGCCATTCTAACGGCGGCCGTAGGTCACCATCAGCAGCACCTGCAGCATCCGAAGGATCCACAGACCCACGCTGGACAGCCGCAGCAGCAGGATCATCACACCAACGATGGGGAGACTAATGATGCCCCTGGTTCCTCCAACGGTGGCTCCTATCAAGGCCAGCCTGTGCCTCAACTGCAAACTCACAATGGCGGAGGCGCTGGTGGTGGTGGAGGTGGAGGAGGAGAGCATGGAGGAGGCAGCGGCCAGTTGCACTCTGTGCCGCAACATCCAGCTTTTCACGGGAGCCTGCCTCCGCACCTGTTGAGGCGTCAACACAACAGTGGCTCGGTGCCCAGGGAGTCGCCATTCGAGGAGAAGCTGCTGCAGTTTATGCAGGATGCCTTTCCCAAGAAGAGCAAGAAGCGCAAGAACCGAGATCCGGACAAGCTATTCCTCCTATCCCTATACGAGGAGATCAAGCGGGTGCCCGAGGAGATACGCCTGGATGTGAAGTCCGAACTAATGCAGATTCTGAAGAAGTACCAGAAAAAGTCGCCCGTTAAGTCGGAGAAGTCCACGGCCTCATCCACGTCCACCTCATCGAAGCAGAGTTCCAGCAGCAGCAGCTCGGTGGCTGCCCACCTCTCGCACAGCATGTACCAGTTGCAGAAGAAGTACGAGAAGGGCGACCGCGAGCCCTCGCCGCAGTCCCAAGTGGAACGCGTGACTGCTGCCGGAGCAGTGGCCGTGCCCCTGCACGCTTCCCAGCAACTGCCGCTCTTCCAGCTGCAGAAGAAGTACGAGGAAAGCGCCGTGGAGAAGGCTCACCAGCAGCAACAGCAGCAGCAGCAGCAAAGCGAGCAGCGCAAGCATGTGGAGGCCGCTCAGGCGCACCACGCTGCCCACCAGCAACCGCCGCCGCCGCCGCCCAATGAGCAGCATCTACACCACCCGCAGATGACACACAACATCATGTTTCCGCTGGGTCAGCTTCGCAACGAACAGCCGCCCGCGCAGCAGCACCAGCACGCTCACAATCCCCACCAGCAGCAGCAGCAACATCCCCACCAGCAGCAGCAAGCCCAGCAGCACCACCCGCCCACAATTTTCGGGTCAAGCGCCAGCGAACGCCCGGCAATGTCCTACGAGAACGTCGGATGAGTGCTAAGCCGTCTGTGGGAAGCCACTTGTGGAGCACCACGCCCTGCGACGGTGTCCCCCACGACGGCAGACGCGCATCCCTGTTAGCCTCGATCCAGACACTCTGTCGTAGCCGTAGCCCATACCTTATGCTAGCCTATACCTAAGTCTGCGTTGATTTCTTGCCGCGAGACTGTCGGTAATTCTGACGAGAAATTAAGATCGGAATGAGGCCAGCTATATAGAATATGTCTGCTTCTGTGGAATTATGACAGTCTAGTGGTAAGTGATCTCGCCATGATCCTCATGTAAATGTTCCCGTGGCAATACAAGCACAGAAAACTGTGACTCAAGTTCTCAAAAGGTCGCGACGCGTGAATTTATCGGTATAAATAGAAATATAACGACATATACTTTAAGAGATAGTTGTTTCATATTTGAATATTAATGAGTTCTTTATGATCTGGAAGATCTCTTTTCGGTCTTCAGACTAGGAACATTGCCAGACAAATGAACTCTCTTATCCACATTCTATTTATTTGGCAAACTTTATGGCTTCTGGTCTCCAATCCCAGAAGACTTCGTTTGTTTGGACTTCAGCAAGGCTGTAAATCCCCCAGAGCGGTGTACCATTAAACTGTCTCTTGGTATATCTTGTCCCCAGCTCTCGTTACGCGACAACTGAACCCGAGGCGAGAGCACGCCATGTCATGAAGATAGCCGAACAGCTGACTGATCCGAGCTGCCTAAATGCGAACTTTATCTGGGCGGAGCCGATCGCCAAACTCGACGTCGTCTGTCGAGTGCCGTCGCATGCAGGTTGATGATGATCACGAGCCGAGCTGCAGCATAATCCGCCAGATCTGCGGCGCTTATCAGTTGCGTGCGACTTGGATACAGGCGCAGAGGCGCAAAGATTCTGGCGGATCGGATTGGATCGGTTGGGAGCCGTCTGGGGCTGGCATTCTATTCCGGCAGCGGTCCGCAGCAGTTGATCGTTGGAGAGGCTAGTCCACACCAGACCAGTCCAGATCCAGGATCCCGGTTCCGGCACCCAATTACAGCAGGACTCTCGCGGGCACGAACCAAACCCATTCGCCATGGCTGCAGGTACCTGCCTCACCTCGCTCAAGTTCATCGAAGACCCAAGATCTGGATCAAGACCCCTCCAAGCACGAAACCTAACCACAAGCTGTGGCTTTGCTTTTCAATTCGTTTCGTCTCTCCTCTCGATCTCTTCCAGTCGAGGCGCGCACGGTGCTGTGGTACATGACATTCATGGGCTTTATCGTCAACTACATGATCCGGATCAATCTGAACATCACCATTGTGGACATGGTGGCCAAGAAGGTTGTTCCCTCCCTTCTGGGGAACTCTACGCTCCCAGGAAACTCCACTGCCCTTCCGGTGGAGGATTTGCACAAGGGATTCTCGCTGGAGCGTTGGTTTTTGAACTGGGCGAACGTGAGTACCATGGGACTACTGATTCATCTCCGGTTAAGTGCTTAATGAAGCCACTGAGTGATGCAACAACCGGGCGTATGAGTAATGTCTACGCTATATCGTCCGCAGATTCCATACGAGAGGGAGGGTTTCCACTGGGATGAAAAGCAGCAGGCTGCCCTGCTGGGATCCTTCTTCTGGGCCCACTGGACGCTGCAGATTCCCGGCGGCATCTTGGCCACCAAATACGGCACCAAGTTGGTCTTCGGCTGGGCCAATGGCATCGGTGTCTTCTGCTGCTTCGTCATTCCCCTGATTTCCTATTGGAGCTACACCGGCTTGATTGCCATTCGCGTGTTCCAGGGCTGGATAACGGTGAGTGCAACACCTCTGCCAAGGAGTAAGTCATATTTTTGAGCCTCTTTGTCCTCAGGGTCTGGCCTGGCCGTCGATGCACGTGCTCACGGCCAAGTGGATACCGCCCAACGAGCGGAGCAAGTTTGTGAGCGCCTATTTGGGCAGCTCGGTGGGCGTGGCCCTGTTCTATCCAATATTCGGCTTCATTATCGACTGGACCAGCTGGGAGTGGGTGTACTACATCTGTGGCATTGTGGGTACCCTGTGGTTCATCGCCTGGCAGTTCCTAGTTTTCGACAGCCCGGCCCAGCATCCTCGCATCGCCGACTCGGAGAGGAGGTACATTGAAAAGTCCCTGGGAGCCTCCGTTCAGACTACTAAGCCGGGACCCACCCCCTGGCGCGCTATAGCCACATCTCGTCCGGTCTGGCTGAATGTGGTGGCTCAGTGGGGCGGCATCTGGGGCCTGTTTACCTTAATGACCCATGCGCCAACCTACTTCCGCCTGATCCACCACTGGAACATGAGAGCCGTGAGTGGGGCAATGGTTACGTCTTTGGATTGGAGTAATACTGTTCACTTTTCTTGTAGACGGGCTTCCTGTCGGGCCTGCCACATCTCATGAGGATGCTCTTCGCCTACGTCTTCTCCATGTTTGCCGACTATCTGCTGCGAACGGATCGCCTGAGTCGCACCAATGTCCGCAAGCTGGCCACTTTCGTCTGTGAGTATCAGGATCCTTAACATCCCAGAGGGATATGGTAATTATAATCTTACCTCCAGGCTGCGGCGTCAAGGGTCTTATAGTCCTGGCATTGGCTTACTTTGGCTACAATGCCACTGCTGCCATTCTGCTGGTCACCTTGGCCACCATGTTCCATGGTGCAGTGTCCTCAGGACCCTTGGCCTCCATGGTTGACTTGTCGCCCAATTATGCTGGCATTGTGCTAGGAGTGAGTGGAATGATTGGAGGAATGCCGGGCTTTATTTCGCCTTTGATAGTGGGTTATCTAACCCAGGGAAACGTACGTTGTTAGACATTCCTATAAGAAGAAATTATATAAAAATACGCTTTCCTTCCATAGCAAACAATTGAGGCATGGAAGCAGGTCTTCCTGCTCAGTTCAGCCATGCTAACGGGTAGTGGCATCCTGTACGTGCTCTTCTCGGAGTCCACGCTGCAGCCTTGGAACAGTGGCTGCCACCCGTTGCCCGATCCTGGTCTCAAGGAGCTGCAGACTTTGGCCCTCCAAAAGGAAGATGAGGAGGAGAAAAAACCCCTGAAGGCTGACGACGATCAGGAAACAGATCCCAACGTGGCCGAAACGGAGACCAAAACAAATTCTGAGGGCAAAATCTAACAAGACACGGGGCTGCGTCACTCTCCTTTATTGGCATAATTCCGTGTTAGTTATGGCACCTCCGCCATACATCCTCTGATAACGCCTATCGTGCCATTCTCTGTAAATAATTACCCCACGGATTGGCCGGGTTTAGCATGTTCAACCTCTAGATTTAAGCGAGTTGTTTACTATAACATGGGATTATTTTCCCCGAGATTGTATTTTTGTGTGTGTGTGCTTTTAGTCAAATAAAAGAAAACCCGAAAATGATTTACTGACCAGTGTTTTCTCCACACAAATAATATGAAACCCCCAAAAGTCATTTGGAATAGATCACTTGGGGTCTGCATGGCTTGGCCTGGCGTCAGTTAGATAAAAGTATTTTATGATTACGGAAGCTGAAAGCGATCAGCTAGTGTCTGGGAAATTTGTCTTTAAAAATGTTAAATGATTCAGTAATCCCAAAGCAAGACAACTATTTTTTTAAGAAGGATGAACAGAGGTCACTATCTGGTGTGATATCTAGGTTTATTTTTAGACAGATTAGCAGCTGGAGTTGGGTAACTATAAATAATGATAGCTAGGGGTTACGTAGGGAAGTTGTTAAAGTAATAGCTGAAACATTTTTTAATAGGAGCTTTAATAGCTGTCAAAAGTGATGAAATCCAAAATGCATTATTTATTTTGATTTTTTGATAATGTAATGATTCTAACTTGGCTTAAACTCAACCGATTTCAGTGTAACTTGGATTTTTCCTCTTGATTTTTATAGCCAAACTTTTCTGCATTCAAAACTCGATATCAAATTTTTTGCAATTTTTGACAATTTTAATGATGTAACCCCTTATAAAAAATTGAAAAAACCGAAAAATATTTTAGATTTTCAATTTGATCAATATTAATTTTAAATTAAATTCATGTTAAAACCATTTATAAAAATATATGCCGTTCCTTAAAATTCCGTTTTCGAGCCAAGTTATGAACATTTGAATTAGGCGGTGTATTTCTAATTTTCCAGTACATTCTTATTTTAATTATTTTAAACACATAGCATATTTATTATTAATTATTTACAATTATTTGTTGTTGAAGAAATCGTTTTTGTTGTTGCATGCTAAAACAATGTTTCAAGGCGACCTTTTTAGTACAAATTCATCGTTTTCTGGATTTCAGATACCAGGCGCACAGAATGCAGCAGCAGGTCGATGCTATGCTGTGGCCGATGATATCGCCGTCCCTTTCTGTTCCTACTGGAAAACAGCCGTAATTTTTGGCACTACCCAACGACCTGCTGATCTCTCTGATATAGCAGCTGTCCCCCTCTTGCTTAAGCAGTATTAAAGTGTGGCCGATGATGCTAGCCATCTCCTTCTGTTCCTACTGGAAAAGAGCCGTAATTACCCCACTAGCAACGG
>JAEIIM010069124.1:0-10906 GCA_018874515.1 Drosophila greeni | reverse complement strand
TTTATATAAACCTAAATTTATATGATATTTATTTATTGATTTTTAAGTACAAATACATATGTAATATTATAAAAATCCACTGAGCTCATACAGTTATTGTGAATTTAAAATGTACATAATTTTACTTTTGAAAAATTGATTATGATAATTGCAATTTCCGTTTCCGGCCATGCAAAACCTTAACCGATAGTCCGAAGTCACGCACGCCGACACGATAGCGCGAGCACGCAGAGTGACCGTACACCGCAAGAAGTGCAAAAGAAAAAATTGAGCGCCAGCTGTCTCGTCATCGATACATTTCGCCATGCAGCGCTGCTGAACGAGATTTTGTTTAATTTTTGTTTTGATTGGTGATTTCGGGAAGGATTCAGCATGGATGATCCGCTCAAACCGAAGCCAGTGCCGCTGGCCGCAGAGACGGTGCTGTGGTTCGAGTTTCTGCTCGATCCGCACAAGATAACGCAGCACTTGCAGCGCCCACATCCCGGTAGGGGGAATCACTTGTGGAATCTTTCGGTTTTATGGAGATTATCACGGCTTACCTTTTCCTTTTTAGAGCCCAGCGCCATGGAGTTGATCATGCAGTTCATCAGCATGACACCAGACACGGCAATGGCATCGGTGGTGACGCCAGGCAGCGATTTGCAGAGCTTGGCGGTTGCCGGTTCCGGCGGTCCCATTCCCGGTGTGGTTGGCGGACCAAATGCGCCCACGCCTGCCGCCTCCGCTGCCCTAATCGTGCCACCCATTCCACAGATAACAGGAGAGAATGGTCTGCAGCTGACAAGAAAGCAGCTGGCCCTCAAGATTCTGGAGCTCAAGGTGGCCACCTGGCTGAAGTGGGATCTGGACGCACTGGAAAAGAACCTGCCGGTGTTCATGCAGCTGGCCCTACTGCGAGATCTCTGCACAATTAGCTATGGACGGCCCCTAGGTATTCCCCTGCCCAGTGAATTCGACATGAAAATATGTGAGTAGTAGTCTCTAAAAAATTATTCAAACACTTTTATAATCCATTGAATATTTCCTTAGCTGCGGCAGGCAATGAGAGAGCCGCGAGGTTCGCCCTGACCATATATCACAGACTGCTGCTGCGATTACAACTCATCAAGGAACAGGCTCTAAAAACGCAACGTCCGCCGAATATGTAGGTTCATAGTGATTCTTCGTTTCCCGCCTGCTAAACAGTTTATTTTCCCTAATTTCAGGTACCAAACGATAGACCAGCTGCAGCAGTTTCTGGAGACACCCACACAACCCTCCATCGAGTATCTTCAGCAGTTGTGCTCCTCGGCAAAACCCTTCTACGTCTTCCACTACGACAGCTTCGTAACGCTGCAGTGCGACGATCTGGGCACTGGCCAGAACTACGACCTTATGCATTTAATAACGCCACAGGAGCTGCGGGCCCAGATACACTATGAGTTAGCCCAGTACTACCTGTACACCAAGCAGTATGTCCTGGCCCGAGAAGCGGCCGCCGCCTGCAATAGCAATCTGCAGGCCATACCCCCACAGACCACGCTGTACTTCTGCCACATACGACCGGCGGAGCTAGAGGGCTTGCTGCAAGCCTGTGGCATTAGCGCTCAGGCCCAGACTCTGCTGGAACGGTTTCAACAATCCCTGCTAAACAATTATGCTGATATTGTGCCTATCCTTCGGTTAGACAATAAAGCCAGGGAAATTCCACTTGTGAGTCGACGGCAACTGGAACTGGACATCGAGGGTACCCTCTCCACGGGCTTGCTCAAGGAAACCGTCCAGCTGCAGCTGCAGGTGGCCGCCTTGAATGTCGTGCGCAATATTTTCGAGTGGGGCAGCATCTTTGGCAGTGTAGAGTACTTTGAAAAGTATCGGGAACTGGACTGCCTGCCGCCACTGGTCGAGGCCCTCCAGGAAGTGCTGGGCCACTGCAGTCCCAATGAGCAGGAGGCGCTTAAGCACTTTCTCATTGATTGCTTGATGCATCAGGGAGGACAGTCGCGGGCATTGCTGCAGACAGTGCGGGGGTTCGGTATCTTTACGGCAGATGAGCTTAAAGATTTGGATGAGCAGATGCTGCAGGCAGCACCGCCAGTGCCCACGAACTCGCTGGCGTCGCTCTCCGACTGGATGTGCCACTCGAAGAGTGAGTGTTTCTATTGACTTAAAATCGTACGAAGATTACTAATGTTATTAATCTTTCTAGTGAACCGAATAGATGTGGGCGCCTTGGAACGACAACTTATCAGCTGCACCAATGCCAATACAGTAAGGATTCTCCTGGTAAAGCTATGCGGCACGGCACCTGCAAAACCCCTGTGGGCTATCAATCCCAGCTGGGATGTGCCGCAGCCTCTGAAAGCCTTGATCATGGCCATGCCGGTTAGCTTCCTGCAGGACTTTAGCTATGTGCTGCTAGGGAAAGCAAGAGAACTGGCCATCAGGGGCAACTATATCGACGCGGTGTCTATGCTGAGTGTATTAAAGTCGGAGACGCAGCGGCAGGAAATGGCGGCCAATGTGCAGCTAATGTGCAAACTGCTCACCTGGGAGATCCTGCATATACAGATTACGCAATGCCTGGAGGAGTGGCACCAGAAGCCGCTGGACCTCCAAGCACTTAGCGGGAGGTGCAAGCAATGCCTGGGTGCCCTACAGGCGGGAGATTCAATCATCCCGCGGCCGGATATCCTCGAGAGCTGTGCGATCATGCTGCTTAACCTCACGGAATTCCCACCTCTACTTTACCTGGACAAGCGGGCAGGTCCGCTGGAAATGCCGCTGGCCTTTGCCGCTACCTTCATCGAGATGGAAAAGATGAAGGGCCCCAAGAAAGTGTGTCGCGATTCTTGGGAGCTCATGCTGAGCATGTTCCTTAATGTCCCCAAGCGGGCGTCGTCGGGTATGGGCGGGATCAGCTCCCTGCAGGCTTTCCTGCAACGCATACGGCACCAGAGCGTCTTCGGGTTGGCTATTTCCATGCTGGGCAAGATCCACAACATCCTAAAGGACGATCCCAATCTCGATCTCAGCTGCGAGTACATGCAGCTGTGGCCAACCAGCATTACCAAGTGAGAAACTATATCTATAGATACAATGATTTCAAGCTAATTCCTAAAAAATTTACTTTTAGCCCCATCAGCTACAGCTTGAGGAGCGTCTGTGAGATCCTGCAATGGCTGCTATCCGAGGCCCTGGCCTACTATCCCCAGACCATATCCTGGCTGAAGATGAAGGGCGACCTGGACTTGGCCATTGGCAACAATGAGTCCGCCATGCGGTGCTATGTGAATGCCTTGGTCACTGGGACGGATTACTGCACGATGCCGCTGCAAAGGAACGTGGCCGATGACTATGTCATCCGCAAGATGATTCGGTGTGCCGCCAATCTCGGCTGTCACATGCAGGCCACCGTCCTGTGTCAGTTTCTCGATGAGATCGACTACGGCATTGTGTTCAAGAATCTCAGTGAGAAGTCCTCGAATTTTACGGATGCCATGGATGCGTATTATAGCTGCATTTGGGACACCACGCTGCTGGAGTTCATCGTCAATCTGCACGCAAAACGCGGCGAGCACAGTCGGAAACTGGAAGCGGTAAGAAGCGGTAGCTAAAGACACCATTATAAAACTGTATTTATCTCTTGTTACTCTCTAACCATACAGATCTCCATGATGGGCACCCTGGAGCTGAACGCAAACAACAACGAGGAGATCAAACGAGAGAGCGCCATGGTGCGGAAATCGCGATTTTTGCGAGCCTTGGCAAAGCAGTATTTGCTGTAGTCCCCCACACACAGCCCATCCCCTTAGAAATCCAAGCTCTTAATTCAAAATCCAATATATCCATAATCCAACATCCCAACCTCACCGCGCCCACAAGCAGACCAACTAGGATTAAGCTCAAAGATGTAGTTTTTATTATTGTATGCGTAGGCTTTAAATACGGATAAGTTTAATATTAAAAGAATTGTATGTTTTTTCCAGACCACCACTTCAGCTTCCTACTTGGGTCTTCTGCCTCGAGCGCCACCACCGCTGGTCTTGGCCTTCTTGTTGTTGGCACTCTTCTTGGCCTCCTCGGCCTTCCGTTTGGCGGCATTGATGGCACTCGGAGAGCTGGGCAGGGTCTTGAAAAAGCTATCGAGTCGCACCTGGGTCTGAGCCTGCTTCGATTTGAGCAGTTTCTTGGCGCCGCTGCGCACCCGTTCCTCGTTGAACTGCCGGTCGCCGCAGAGGAACTTGACCAGGCCCTCCTCATCGGGTTCCGTCCACTTCAGATCAATGGCCTCGGCATTGGCCACCTCCGGTTCGATAAACAGCTCGCGCGCCACCTTGTAGTTCCAGTTCTCGGGCACGGTGTACTTGCTGGTATCCAAGTTGTCCAGTATGGTCTCAATATCCCTGTAATTGTTGATCAGCTCGATCGCTCGCTTGGGGCCAATGCCCTTGATGCTCTCGCAGTAATCGCAGCCCAGAAGGATGCATAGATCGATAAACTCCCGGCTGTTGATGGATAGGCCTTCGAGCAGCTTGTCGTAGCTGAACTCCTTGACGGGCATTTTGCGCGCCTCGCTGTAGGTCAGATACCGCAGCAGTTTCGAAGAGCCAAAGGTGAGAGCATCCATATCCTCCGTGGCAGTGGCGTAGACCTTGCCCGTCTTTACCAAGGCAGCGCACTGCGCCTCCGCTTCGCAAGGAGCCTCTACATAGGGCACTCCCATTAACGAGAGCAGCTCCTTGGCCTCGTTAGCGTGTTCCTTGGTCACACGAACCAGCCGGCGATTGAACTTCTCAATGCCGGCATCGTCTCCCGCATCCGTGGCCGCTTTCAGAGCCTTCTCAGCCTCCTCCCTTCGCTCAGCTCGCTTCGCCAGCTCCCCGGACTTTAGATCTGGAGGTTTTCCATCGAAAACATACACTGGCTTGATTCCGTTGTCCAGCAAACGGATGGTGCGATAGAACATCCCCATCAAGTGGGAAGTGGGATCCCCATTGACACTGGCCAGCTGGGCGCCCTCGGCACGCACAGCGATGAGGAACTGGTACAGGCACATACTAGCATCAATGGCCACCTTGCGACCTTTAAAACGGTATAATACAAACTAGAAGCTAGTTCTATAATTAAAGAAACCGTAGGTCACTCACCGAAGAAGTTCTTGATCTCACTTTCCCGAATGGCCTGCGGGGCCAAATCGGCAATGAGCTTGGATAAGCCCAAAATTCCCATGGCAGTCTAGTTATTCAAGATCAGTATAATATAAATAATGTCAAATTTTAGAAGACAACGCTAGCGATTTGCCAATATTGTATTGTTTTGTTTGCAAAAACACGCCGCGCGCTTTTTGGCTGCCAGTGGGACCGTACTGCCTATGATATAGAGGTGCAGAAACATCGATGAAAACATCGATGCATCAAAAAGTATAATTAAAGAACAACAATTTTTTTTGAACTACTATGTTGTTTTTAATAATAAAACTTAACAAAACAAAAAGGAGAGCGAATATAAAAAAAAGTGTTCGTCTATTCGACTAATGGTTCCCCCACTAGGGTTAAGGAAGTCGCAACAATTTTCTGTGTGCCTGCCATTAGCTGCAAAGATGGGCAAATAATTTCTGACCGCAGGACTCGCCTAAACCCCAACCATGTTGATCAACTTATGTTTATTAAAAACAAAAAATTGTACATTTTTGAATAATATAAAAGAGCTTGATCACATTTATTAGTTTTTAATTTCATGAAGTTCCGTTTTTAAGTTTATTTATGAGTTTATTAAGTTCATGAATGAATAAATATGTTTTTTTTTTTTTTTAATTTTTAATACAACATCAAAAGTGAATTACACTAATTTAAAAAATGAACATATTTTTTGTTAAGCTCGCGACAGCAAAGTCTGGCAACTCTGTCGCTGACAATCGAAAAGTCTGGCAGAGTTATCAGATTTTGCGGTCGCAAGCTCTTTACAAGAGTATCGATAACATCTTTAGAAAAAGTATCGATAATTGATATTTTGATATATTATCACGAATGTGTGTCGGCTGACGGAAAAACAGAAAAACCATTAAAACTATGGTATGTAAATTGCTGAAAAAGTACTAAAAACTCGCCGGAAAGTGCCAGCGGGCGGGGTGCATTGAGAACGGCCCAATAAGAAAGGTGTTTTGTGTATAAATAAAGCGCAACAAATTCTCCGCCACCGTGTGGATGCAAAGTGCCTGACTATCCTTCTCTCTCCGCTCATTTATGTGTGTATAAACATGGCGTCGTTGTGCTCGTCGAGCCCCCTTAAAATACGTGCGCGAGAGCGGGACGGCGAGTGTGTGGCCGCCTCATAGATTTGCAATGTTGTTTTTTCAATTTCTATCGCCTCTCTGCTCTCGCTCGGTGAAAGACACGCATACACAAACCCGCCGTGGAAACACACTCTTGGTCCGAATAAAAACGCACAAAACCCATGGTAGAGGCCGCCAAAAATTAGCAAGTGTAATTCAGAGTGATTTTTGTATATTTCCATGTTCCCCTTCCATCGGCAGGAAGCTAACAAAGCGGCAGAAACGGCAGCCAAAGAAAATGCCGCCGATAAGGTAAGCGATGTGGAAAATGCAGCGGGCGCCGCGGGGGAGGCCAAAGCCGAAAAGGCCACCGATGCAGCGACACCCCCTGCCGCTGCCGATGTCGACGCCTCTGCTGCGGCCACTGATGACGTCGCTGATAAAAAAGCCAAAGGAGACGCAACGGCAGCTCCAGCTCCCGATTCGGATGCAGGTAAATAAAAGCCACGCGCACACAGCCGCAACCTGTCAGTGTGTGTGCGTGCTAAGAACGAGAGAGAAAAACAAAAATCATAAAATGAATTTTGCGCGCGTTTCTGAAACGCGGCGAACTTTTTTCTTGTTGTCTCTCTCTTCCTCTGGGGGCTGGTGGGGGCCCGCGTGCTTTGCTCTCTTATTCGATTTTTGCTCTCACTCTCACTTATTCCCTTTGGGATTCCTATTGGTGTTTATCTTCGTGTTGGGAGAGCTTCGTTCTGGCGCTGCGGTCTAACGCGTCGTTCCGTCTCTTGTTTATGGTGTTGCGGCATGTGGTTCGAGTCCTCTCCGCGCGCGAAATGTTTACAAAAACTTTATTTGAAAACTATGCTAGATTTTCTGCTATTTCTCTCAATATTCTCCTTGGCTATTGTTCATGCTAAATCCTTCTATGTGGGTTGTGCGTAGTAAGAGTCAAGGTACATCAAAACTTCAATTTTCATAGTTCCTTGCGCTCCCAAAGCTTAGCATTGGACTTCCCAAGCATGAAGACATTTTTTATGTTATAGATTCGTTTTCAATTTCAACCAGCAATAATCAATATTTATTTTATAATTATTTAGCCGCTGCGGACAAAAAGGAGAAATCCCCCTCACCGGCTGTAAAGAAATCTAGTAACAGCAAGGATGCAGCTAAAAAGGAGGAGGACGACGAAAAGGATGATGAAAATACAGAGGATGGCGATGAGCCGGATGAAAACGATGAGGAGGATGAAAAGGATGGTGACAAGAAGCAGAAGGCCAAATCGGAAGGGGATGACAAGAAAAAGGATGCCACAGATGAGGCAAAGCCAAAGGCAGGAGCAGAAAAGGCTAAGAAGGCCGAGCCGACAAAAGCCAAGAACGGCAAGGTGAGCAAGGCGGAGGAGGATGACGACGACGAGGATGACGAAGACGCGGAGGATGACGCTGATGGTGATGAGAACGATGGCTTGGACAAAAATAACGAAGTAGCCGAGGACGATGAGAATGTCGTGGCCCTGGCCGAGATCGATCGCATCAACGAGAACATAAACAAGACCCGCGTGGATGGGCTCCAAACCCTGCATGCAGTAAGCTTAACCACAAAACTTAAAAATTGTATTTCACTAACTCTGATATTTCCCGCTCGCTTTTTAGCTTTGCTTTGGTGCACAGGGCAAAAACAACGTGGTGAAGAAAAACTTGCGCTCCTTTGCCGGCTTCGAGTTCGCCAAGGATTCGGCAGAATACAACAAGAAGCTGGAGTCCATTAAAAAGGTCGACAACAAGGGTCTGCGCAGCATCTGTGAGATATTAGTGCTCGATCGCAAGGGCAGCAAAAACGAGATTGTGCTGCGGGTGCTCAAATTCCTAATGGAACCCGATGAATCGCTCTGCTTGGAGCAGGGAGACGAGGACGAGGAAGATGCCGAGGAGGAGGATCTGGACGAGGATGAGGATGAGGAGGATCCGCCCAGTGAGGAGGAAAAGAAGCGCAAGAGCACCAAGTCCAGTGGACCAGCTGGCAGAGGTTCTGCGCGCAATTCCGCTGGACGTCCCAGGCGAGCCACCGCAGGAAAAAGTAAGATCATCTCAGACCCAAGATTCCCTTCTGAAGCTAAATTATTTTGGTTTTGTTTGCAGAAATGTCCGCATATGTCGATTTCTCCAGCTCTGAGGAGAGCGAGCACAAAGTGACCGTGGCCAAGAGAAGACGCAATGATGACTCGGAGTCCGGCTCAGATGTAAGACATGTTTGGTTATGCCAATTTCGGAGATTTCATAATTATTTATTTTTTTATAGTACAATCCTTCCGGAAATTCTGACTCTGATGCCGGTCGTGGTGGTGGTGGTGGCGGAGGTGCAGCTGCTCGGAAAGCACCTAGTCGTGGCAGTCGCGGTCGTCCGGCGCGTAAGAGTCGCCGGAGAAACTCTGATTCAGAGGAGGAAGAGGAATCCGAACTGTCTGATGCTGATAGTGATGTAGGTTGATCTATTAATGAATGATTTCGTTTATTAATTTAAAAACGTATTTTGTTCAGGTCCCGAAACGCAAGCGCGGCGCAGTGGGCAAACGTGGAAGGCCAGCAGCACCTGCGCCAGCTGGACGAAGAGGCAGAGGTCGCGGTGCAGCGGCGCGGAAGCGCAAGGATTCCGATAGCGAAGAAGATGATATATCCGAAGATGAGGAGGAGGAGGAGCTGTCCGAATTTGGCAGTGATCAAAGCGAGGTAAGCCATTCAAATTTAATAAAATATTCCCATTTCTCATGTCAATTATTTCCCTTGCAGGAGGAACGTCCCAAAAAGAGTAAGAAACCCACAACGCCTGCGAAAAATAGCAAAGCTAATAACAAGTCAAAACCAGCTGGAAAGGGTAAGTCAACAGATGAATTACCCAAGAGCAATATCAAAACTGTTTTTCATTATTCAAAAGCCGATGGTCGATCGAAGAAATCAAAGAAGGAGTCGTCTGAGGAAGAGGATGATGATGTCGATGACAAGGATGAATCCGACGAGGACGAGCCACTAACCAAAAAGGGCAAACAGGCATTCCCAACGGCAAGTCTGACATCTTAGGTGTATTATTAAAAATATCTAATCAATCATATTATTCTAATTAAAGGATGAACAAATACGCGGCTACGTCAAAGAGATCTTGGATAAAGCCAATCTCGAGGAGATTACCATGAAAACAGTGTGCAAGCAAGTGTATGCGAAATATCCAGACTTTGATTTAACAGAAAAGAAAGACTTCATCAAGGCCACAGTCAAAGCGGTAAGCGAATTCCCTTGGCATTAGCGAATATCATTTTAAAATAATTAATCCTCTTCCAGTTAATTGCGACATAGACTACGTAGAGACGAAGACGGGGGAGGGTCCAGGTCCTGTAGACAAACAAAACAAGTGGCGACATCAAAGTCGGCACATTGTTTGCCGCACTTTTCACAAACTGCCGAGACAGAACAACGTCCGCCGCAGTTCCCGAAGAGTTAATCTTAGTAGTTGTCCTATAAGTATATAATTTGTACTCCTATCCTAAAAGCTATCTGCAGTTAACCTTAAACCTAGCGTCAGCGGCAGTAGACTATCCACTCTTATATATATTCAATTGTATATATACAATTCTAATTTGTCCAATTCTACACATCCACAAACACGTTTTTCTGATTTGGACAGCTCTGCACAAAATGTGTGTACATTAAGCGAAGAGAAAGATAAACTTGTAAAAATCCGATAAAAGCAAATCTAAGCTAGTGCATTTTGATTTGACGTTCAATGATGTATTAAAAATTAAGCCACGAGAAATAATAAACTAAAAGCAAAATTGCAAATGGATAAAAGCATTGAGGAAAATATTCACACACTGGCAGCAGTACAAAAACGAAAATGGATGAAAAACACTTGCAAAACGTTTTTGGCAATGTAAAAATGTAGCTTTTTGGGCAGAAAGTAGTCTTAAGGCACACAGAAAAACACACACTAAAGCGGAGCGAGTGATTCCCCCAGCAGATGTTGTTCCAGATATTCATTTCTACCCCATTATTTTGATATCCCTCGCCCAAAAAGAGCTCTGGCCTTAGTGATCGACGATAGGAGGAAGGTTTCTCGGCAATGTAACGCAACTAGAGACAAGCTCACACGCCCAGTGTGAGTAAAATAAACAAATAAAAGATTGACAAAACGGGAAGAGATAAAATTGATAAAGTTAAATATTATAAATATTAGGATATAAACGAAGTAAAATAGATGTATGTTAATTTTAAAAGAGAGAAAAGGGAGTACAAGAAATAAAAACCGGATATCAAGCTAACACAAATTACCACAAAGAACAAAATCAGTTTGAATCTTATCACAGCCGCATCTCAATGTAAGTTTTCTTGTAGTAAACTCGTGAATAAATATAAAAAAATAACTCGATGTATGTCTGTATGTTGAATTGCCCAAACCACTGAAAGAATTTCTGTTTTAACTTTCAATGTTTCACTGCAAATTGCTAAAAGGATACAAAAAATAAATAAATAATTGCAGTGTATTCAGTAATAAAACGCTACAAATTAAGTGAAATCGTGATTATTATTTGGTTGTTTGGATGGGAAATGCTTTCATAAGAAGGGAGTAATGTTTCCTAAGACAATAGAAACCCTAAAA
>JAEIIM010069117.1:33760-50740 GCA_018874515.1 Drosophila greeni | reverse complement strand
AAAACTCTTAAATTCTGAAATAATAAAAATGGCTTTATCTCCGAGAAGATACATTAAAAAACTGCTAAATTAATTTTAATTCAGTTAATTTCAGTTGCCTGCTGTTTTCAAAAATTTTTCAGCCCTACGCTTTTAATAAGCCAAATCTGACTCGGAAAATGTAGCAATAAAAAAGACCGCCATCGCCCATAACTAAGCAACGATTCATAGTCAACAAAACTCTGTGGTTTCAAAAAAGTTGTTATCTAATAATACATTTTTTTTTGTTTACTTACTTCGATATATCGCCTAGATGGTGCTATCGGCATATCGATGTTTTGATTGTTTTCTGTCGTCTTAGTACGAAAAACTGCCACAAAAGGTTTAAAACTTGTACAAAAGGTAATTTTCTTCCCGTACGTGCTAACCATATCGATGCAAGTATCGACGAATTTTCTCTTTTCCACCACTATCATTCTAGTCTTTTGTTCTGGCGCTAAAAATTGAATTTTCAAAATATATGTTTGATAGATTAGTACAACTTTGTTTGTTTCATGTCATAACTTGGCTTCAACTCAACCGATTTCAGTCTGGTTTGATTTTTTATTTTTGGGTTTTCATGGCGAACATTTCGGCATTTAAAACTCGATATCCAATTTTTGGCCAATTTTTGACAGTTTTTACAATATTTGTATATGAAAAAATATGAGAAATTACCAGAATAATAGAGGTAGGCAGTTCAAAAGTAGATGGCGGTATAAATAGCCACAATAGCCAGATGTTTTTCATAATCACTACTAGATGGCGCTGTACAGTGCCGTAGCATTCGGTTATTTTCTGTAAGCAAGTATCGCGTTTTGGATTGATAAACCAAGAGCCAATGGTGGTTTAGCTGTATGAGTCCCGAATTAAAATTAATGCTTTTTGTGTTAATTATTGATTTTCACAGCGGCGCCTGATTCAACTTTATTTATTTTGCATATTTTTCTTTAATATAAAATTCACTACCCTTACAATATTTGCATGTGAAAAAATATGAGATTACCAGAATAATAGATAATATGTAGTTCAAAAGTAGATGGCGGTATAAAGTGCCACAACAGCCAGTTGTTTTTCATAATCACTACTAGATGGCGCTGTAAGTGTCGTAGCATTCTCTTATTTTCTGCAAGCAAATAGCTCGTTTTGGAGTGATATAACAAGAACCAATGGGGGTTTAGCTGTATGAAACGATTTGAATTCACAAAATGCAGGACATTCTTATCGCTAATCCACAGGGTTCAAATTCTATTCAGTCCGCACTTTATCGCAGCGTTTTGCATGCTAATGCACCCAACAATCTTATTATTATTGCTGCTACTCTAGAGGATTGAACCCAAGAGACTCTCAATGAATCATTAAATCTCGCGCCAAAGCAATGGCCTTTGTGCTTGGCTTTGCGACATTGCAATAAGCTTTTGGTAATTAATTAAGTGTAATCCTAAAAGAACTGCAAGCTTGCAACCCTTTTTATTTACAATATTAAAAACAGGTAAGGCAGGAAAAATGCGAATGGGATGTGCCCTTGACCTTCCCAGCGTTATTAGAAATATCAAATCAGTTTTTATCTATAATATATCAAATAGCGATAGGTCAGAAAAAATCTGCCTGAAACAAGTCTTGAGACGAGACTACTCACATTGCGCTGGAGAGACCGAGACGCCTTATCACCAATGACTAAGATTATCTTCACGTGCTGACGTTGGTATTGTTTTGATTTCAGCTTGGGCATACCTAGGAGGGTTCAGCATAGAAAATACACACATACATTTATGGGAAATCATTAGCCAAATCCAAGCCGGTACCGTCTAACCTGGACCAATTAGGGGGCCAAATGACCCACAGACGGTCACATTGCCGAATCAGGCGGACAAGACCGGGAAAGTGCATGGACATAGGCGCGGGCATGTGACATGTGCGTCGCCGCTGCTCTGTGTCAGGCCGCCTAGATCTAAAAATACCCGGCTAAGCCTTCAGTGGAAGTGGTCCCAGACGAGAAGACATTCTAATACCCGCTAAGGGCGGGTTTTAGGGTATATTGCGTTTGTGTGTTCCAGAAACCCTCTACTCTAAATCAGATTGTTTTGGCATTAGGAAATCCTCTCCTACCTTATACGTTTAAAATGTGTATTGTGGGTGTGTGCAAAGAGGCCTGTCTCGGTGCCAAATTGCTGGGTATCAATACTCCCCGACAAGCCAAAGTCGGCTTTGTTTTCTTGTTTCCACAGCACTCAGCTGGTGGTGGCTGTGGAAGAGTGCGCTCTTCGGAGCTCTCTACGGCGAAACACTCTCTGTTTGTGCGCGTGCTCTGTGATACCCTGGTAGAGGGTATTTTATTTTCAGTCAGAAACAGTGATGAGGTGACTTCGGATCTATAGAGCTAATAAGTACGTGTTTTTTCACATCCCTTAATCGCTAACTAATACGTTTTCAAAAGACTTTGTATGCAATTATAAAGAGTGTACGCAGTCTCAAGATCTTATTATCTACACTGAACAATGCGTACTGCTTGTAAGGGTGTACAAAAGTCGACTACCCAAAAATAGTCGTCATTCTCGTGTCAGACGCGCGGCGAAAGACTCCCAGTCGGAACTCTCGGTCCGGCTGAATCAGTCTTTTCTCGTACCTGCAGCGAGTTGGATATCTCCCCGTCGGCTGGCAACCGCGCTCCGAGCGGCGCGTATATGCGGATCTGTAGTAATTGTTTTGGATAATCAGTTTGTTTAGTGAATAAATAATAGTATCGAAACTAACAAGCCACGACGCCTGCAGTTTGACTGAGGGAAATATATCTAGAGGAAACTGCGGAGCAGCGGCGTATCTCTAGAAAGAATTCGAAATACCTGCAAATTTTCCAACACAAACTGAAAATAATAGATAAAAGAGCAACAGAAATTATTACGAAAATGCGCCCAGAAAATAAGATATAAGCACGAATATATATTTTGATCGCAGCGCAGCGAAGAAAGTATTCGTTGTTTATTTATGTTGTGCGTGTGTGAGTGGGGGGCACAAACAGCTGTGGGGGCAACAAAAGCAACAACCGCAGCGAGTATCCCGAGCGTTGAATAAATTCCTTTGGCAGCCGTCAGCGACAACAGTTCTGAGTTTCCAAAAATCTCGTGCTTTTCTCCACAAGAGTTGGAATCTTCTCACGTCGTCGACAGGTAAGTTAATTTCTTTTCTGCGAAATTGCTAGTTCGCCAAGAGTTTGTTCGGTTTATCTGAAAATATGGCAAGTTGAGGGCGGCTACTTATGTTTGTTGGTGCAGACTGATAACATTGAGCAACGCACTTTCGAGATTCGCACGCGAGTTCAATGCCTGCGAGCAGGCACCAAAGCCACGGAGCAGGAAAGCAGGAAGACAGAAAGGCTAATAGTAGTGGCAAGCACCACAGGGAGTATTTATTTTGCGGAAATTAGATTTCTTTGATAATTTATGCAACAGGTAAGGGTCAGAGTACTTGAGCCACTTCCCATCCCTTTCGGATCGATTTATATCGAGTTTACAAGGCTTGGCCTGAAAGTGAGGCTCCTAAACACCATATCAGACTCCAATCTCATCAGAGCAGCATAAATAATTGGTCTGGGAAAAGAAGATGAGCAAATATACATTCTCCCGGCGAAGAGGAACTTTATTGCAGTCATAGACCAACCCAGCAGTGAGCAGGAAAAGTCCCTGGGAAAAATCAATAAAAACGCACGCGAGCAGCGGCCCCAGAACTGGTGCTGCCGCTCCTTCATCGCACTCTGCCGAATAAGGGCATTAGGGGGTCCGTCCGGCAGCAAATCGGAGAACTCCTTAAGCGACTCGAACTTGGTTCTAATTGGGAAGAAAAGAGGACGAGCAGGACCTCGCTGAAATGCAGTCAATGCTTGGTGCCAGTTACTCCTCCCGGTGGTTAGTTCATTGGTCGTCGTCCCCATTCAGCAGTCCTGCGAGAGTCATTGCCATCTGGCGAAAGGGAAATCGGCAACCAAGTCTGGGCAGCAAGTATTTCTGCTGGATTTTCGTTTGGCCCTTCAACCTCTGGATGTCAACGAAAACAAAAACAACGCGATGTTGTGGGAGAGCAAGAAAGGATGGCTGGCGCAGGCGCAAGGACCTCCTCGGCTCTCTTTCAATGTGCAGTTGCTTTCAACCATAATTCAGTCTTCGTTTTGCCCAATGTTTTTTGCTCCCCTCGTGTTATTGTTATTGTTGTCATTGTCTATTGTTAATGCTGCATTTTTGGCAACGAACTGTGTCGCTTGTATGTATATCTGCACCAAACCAGCAGCCACCCCGCGCAGCCAGCCCCCGCTAACTCCTTGAACCAGGGCAAAGAGCCAAATGAAAAGCGACGTGGAAACGAGTTTCTCATTTCAAAGAACAGCAAACAGCAATTGCATTGGGCACAGCTAGATTGGAGTTGGAACAAGCTCACTGATGATGCATCTAACTCGAAGTAAAGGGTGTCGAAATCCCTCCATCATTTCCCAAAGCTGTAGGTGCTTCTCGATATCAGTAAGAGTCTTGCACTGTGGCTCCCCTCTCCCCCAACAGCCTGCCTAAGTGGGTCACTTAGAAATAATGTTCTTGACCAACATCTCGGGCGGATGCGTTTATCATAGGGAGCAAAAGAAACTCTTTTGGTGTGTGCAAGAGCGCCGGAGGGGATCGAGATGCGGTGGAAAAGCGAAAGCCGCATGCGAAATGAAGGGAAATGTCGCAAGGCAAATATGCCTCGAGCAGCGAGGAAAAGTGAAACGACACAGCTTCCGCATTGCGTTACCTGCAGATTGGTAAACCATCCGCAAACATTTATCAATTCCCTCCGTCTCGGTCCCAGTCGTTATCGCACCGACGTCGACATGGACCAAATCCGTTAAAATTAATCTGTAATTTAACGTCGTACTCCCAATTAGCCAACGCCAATATGTTGGGCCGCCGTTCCTTTGTCGCTGATATCTCGCTCTGTTTGTATACGAAGTTTTTCAATGTTTATCGCCCGTTGGTTTCCCATCATCCCCACAAACCCATGCCACACAACCCGCTCCGCTCGGCTTCGCCTTGGTCTGGGTCTGCAAGTGCATTGAACCGGCTGACAATTATCCGGGGAATTCAGTGAAAAGTATTTAATCATTCTCGAGTTTCGCATGGGATTTTTGCAGACCAGTGAAGTTTGCTAATCAAGCCAGGCAGCACTTTCCCTCTCTCTTGTTTTCTCTAGACTCTGAAAAGATGCAGAGCCTCGGCTGATGCGTTCCTCAGCCCGGCAACATAAGAGAACAATCCATATAAATATCGTTCTTCAGGCCATTTTTCCCCCATTCTTACATTAGTCTCGCCACCGCTTGCACTTGTCTCCCTTATCTGTTTGGCCACAGCCCCGAGCTTCCGACTGTCCTGGGAAATCTGGTGCAAATTTTTAATCGCCACAAAGTGCTTGTGTTATCGCGGAGCTGCAGCTCCGGCTTCAGCTGCCGCCTAGTGGGAAGAAGTTTCCACCCTGCTGCCTGCCGCTCTTCCACATTACATCACACGTGCATATGTGAATTCTTAATTACATTAATCGCGATGTCCCTCGCAAGAGGTCGCATGTCCCGGTAATTGGTTCCATGTGGACCCTCGCCCATGCTCGGGTAATTGCGTTTGCACAGCGCTAAAAAAACACTTTAATATACATGTGCCTGGGTAAAGTTATAAAGCAAGTAGTGAGGTCAGGTTTAACAGCACAACACAAATCAATTTAAAGTCCGAGAGCAGAGAGAAAGGAAGCGACATGTCCGAAGAACAAACAACTTAAAGACTTCCGATTCGTGTATCCCTGACCCCAGCGACTTTAATTGATACAGGAACTTTTTACTAGCATTCTTTCGTCACAGACCCAATGCCGGTGAAAGGCACCAGGCACCAGGCACGCGTCGAGCTGCTAGAGATCAGACCGGCTGAGAACTGGTAAGCGAGCCGCTTCCTCATTGGAACCTGAAGTAGCCGGCGAATTGGCACTCCGACGAGGCAGCGTCACAGCGCCACAGTCACGTTCTGGCTTATTAATGATTAAATAATACAGCATTGTTGTCATCCGAGTTTTGGAGCGTGAAAATTTCCCAAAGCGAGGCGAACAAAAAATCAAGCTGCGACCGGTTCATTCTAATAAACTGTTAATGAACATAAATTGTTTATTGCATTAGTTCAATAACTGAGCGAAATTGAATGGAATCGGCCTGGGGCTTTCCGCTAATTGCTTACCAGATTCGGCTGGGGCAGTCACAGGCACTTGAGTCTGGTATTGCACTGTAGAAAAATCCCAAATGAATTTCCCCCAAATGGTTTACCCAGCTGGTATCGGACTGGCGCCAATCAAAACTTTACTCAGCGCTGAGATCTGTATGGCCCTCAACAGTGTGCCTTCGATACCACTTGAAGCATCGCTTCTCTGTTAGGGCGAAGTCTGCTTTAAATGTGGCCGATGTTTGATTTATGATCGTGGCTAAGGGCCGGTTGCCGCTGGCCCTGACAGAGGGTGCAAATGTCATTGAGCCGAGATTTTCCTCAACCGAAGTGCATTACATAACCGGTTAGTTTTTGAGCTAAGCTCCAAACACGTTTTATTTCGAGCGTAGTAGTTTTGGGCACAAGACCTCTACAGTCATACAAACATGTGGAAGATTTCTCTTAGAAGATCTCTTCTACTCTTTTTGCAAAACGCTCGCACTGAATAGCAATTGCCAAAACATTTGGCCCACAGTTCCCTGACCTCCAGATCCCCTCTTCTGCGGATAATTATCAAGCGGCAGCCACGCAGCTATCGAGTGAAATCAGCTGGCGTTTTGCTCGGCATTAATTGTCGACTTTCCTAACGGCACTCTCCTGAGTGCTACATGTCACGAAAGAGAAACACAAAAATTACAGATTATGCTAATGACTCATTAGGCCTCAACAGGCGTCGCGACGATGCAAAATATGTGCCAGGTAAACAAATGCTTACCCCACAGCGAAATGAAGGTAATAACAGCAATTAGGGGTGGTGATTTTTTACAGTCGTTACCCAAACTTTGGCTTTCAAAAGAGTTTACTCAGGAAGTCTCCTATATTGAACAATAACCAGGCCGGTCCAAGGGCCCTGACTCTGAGTGGGTCACTGGGGGCGGGAAAAGTGAGAAATTTCAGCTTGAGACTCCCACATGCCCGATGAAGTGTAAATCATGTTAATTGGCAAACATTTATGGCAAAATTGCCGACCGATTGCTGTCATTCATTAAATAACCGTTTAGCCAACCCGCGCGCTTTCGTCAAATGAAAGTGAAAAGCAGCAAACCTCAAGGAGAATTGTGGAGAATTATTGACCTGATATGGGGAGAAAGTAAAGTACGGGATAAGCTTGGAGTTAAAATATATTTAAAGTTCCGCATCTAAATACATTTTTTAGTTCTTCTAACGCCGCAATTCACAATTCTTGGCTATTCGTTTTTAATGTGTCTTTGTTTGCCAACTATTTTTGTGGGGGTTACGGCTACAAAGCCGAGTGCAAACTAGAGTAGAATCACTGAGGAGAAGCTGGCACGAACATGGACAGAGAACAAAGCTGAGAGGGAAAGCGCTTTAACAATGAACTTTAGACAGAGAACGACGAAATGGGAAAATGGGAACGCGAATGTGAATGCGAATAAAGCGTGGAAAGCGTTAAAAGTTCAAACGCCCCGAGCGACAAGTTAACAAGCCGCAGCAGCCATATGTCTATGGCCTTCCATCGCATATAAACATATACGGGTATAAATAAAGGCGAAACAATCATGTTAATACAACAGTAAATTCGAGTGACTAAAACCTGCGGCATGAAATGTGCCCAGTCCAAGAGACAGACAAAGATTGTGCAAAAAAGTATACTTAGCAGAACGCTGTGTCACACGACCCGACGACGACACTTTTGCCAGGCAAATTAGAAACGCGTGCTGGGGTAGGGAGTTGGCTCTCGTCTCGTCAGCTCGTGAAATGAAATAAATAACGAAAAGTGTTAGCAACTGTGTCGTCCAAAGGCCTTTGTCTATCGCACTCTGTCCCAGGCCAGTGACTCGGGCTGAAGTCAGTTATCCCCGCATTTGCACAGCTGGTGCCAGTTTAGACTTGTTTCAATATATCGAACGTGTGTGGAGTGGAAATGGTCCGAGGGAATCGCTTTTAATTGCCCCTCGAGTTCTTAATTACTTTCAGCGCTTTCATAAAGCTCTTAAGGCTATCAGCCAGCAATCACATGTGTCTAAGTAGACGCGCACAAACGGTTCCAGAGAGACAGGACAAAATTATTGAAAATAAATATTTGAAACATTTCAAACAAGAAAATGGGACTACCCCGGCACTCCTCCCCATAAACAATTCGCTCTGCCGTGTCTGACAACGTAAACATGGACACTGATAAAGAGATAAGAGTCAATTATGCCAATATCAATGGCACTACCTGTACCTGCTGTTTAATCACAGAGGGCCAAACTAATAACAAAATATTGCCTACACAAACAAGAAATCTGTATAACTTCCCCCACGCTTTAATAAGGACTATGACTATACACAATCATCGTTCATCAATCCTTTTGGGGAGAAAGAAAGCACAACGATGGTTACTTTGGCTATTAGAACGTATGTACGTGGTACAACGCCTTGGACCGTGAGTCACTATGCCTCGAAAACGCCCCCAGTCACGAATAGAAGACAACCACCAGGAGTGCGTCACCTTCGGCACCCCATCCCAAGCCCCAAGCCGGCCAGGCGCTGCAGGAGGTGCATTTGCATGCAGAGACGAACTGTGAAACGTTCTCGCCAGTCGTCATGGTTGTGGTTTGCGTTGGGAGCCCGCCGGATCCCAGCCCCAGTCATCTAGCAGAGGGCTTCCCAGCACCGAGTTAATTAAGGCGACAAATGGCTGGGCGTGGTCTGGGAACAATCCGTAGGCGCTCCGACGCCAATCCCCCTATTCGCCTTGGTCCTGCATTTATGCCCCTGTTTTCCCAAGCCAGACGCGTATTTAAGTGGAAAACGATCGGCGGGACGAGCCCCTTCACGATCCACATCCCAGTCTGGCTTAAGAAAATATTTATTTTATTCTCCCTTTGTTGTTTCTTTCACTGAAAAACAGCGCCTTTTATTGTTAATTAGTATTGATTGTGGGAGTAGGTCTTCCCCTGCAGACAGCGCGCTGCTTAATGGCCATTCCTAGAACCACCATGGAAGGAACTTCGGTCCCTTCTCGCAACACAACAAGGAAGCCAAGTTGCCCCACAACTAGTCAGTCTGCCACCAACAAGTGACCAGTTGATCTTGCTCACCTTGCTTAATAAATGTAAACAAAGCCCGTCTGCATCCGAGAATTAGAGATTGGCTAACGAAAACGACTGATAGAAACGAAAAACGAAACAAAATGCGAATTAATTAAACAGTAAAGTGCAAACCCACGAGGCGGACACAAAGAGGCGCGAACTGGGAGCGGAGAAGCCAGAGAGACGCACATGAGAAGCCACGGAGGCAGAGGCAGAGACACCGTGCGTGGAATTTAATATTGTTATAAATGTCACCCGATAAAAAATAAATCTGCACTAATTAAATTCAAATACCTATAGTTGGCGTCGCGGGAGGCAAGGAAGCAGACCAAATGGGGCTTCCTCCTGGCGATGATTAAATCCATGGGCGTACTACGCCAATCAATATTGCTTAGCAATCTCAGCACGCAAACAACGACAAAAATAAACACAAAACGAATTCGCGCCCCTAACAAACACTACAAAAGGGAAAAAAACTACTTCAAAACACAATAAAACGCACGTTTTTCAAGAGCAAAATTATCAGATGTCAATTTAGTGATTGACTACAGATAACGGTTTAACGGATAACAATTTTAACCCATTAAAATATTTTGAAAAACTGAGCACAATTTTCTTTCCTAAAAATGCTTTGTAAGCCTTTGCTCTTGATTCTGATGAAGAATATATATGATGGATTTGTAGGGTCGGAAATGACTCCTTTACTGTCTTTTAAGCTTCTGACGGAAATCATATCATCCTGCCTGGGATGCCGGCACTCTTGGCACTTGAAGTTCAGGGATACAAATATTTGTCTACTTATGTAAACTTAGCAATACAAAATATATATACTTTTAGTGCAAATTTGGACAGACCACCTTTTTAAGCGCAACTGTGCTCTGGAGGTTGGGAAATGACAGCCCTACACATGCTTGGGATCAGCCACGAAGAAGTCTCGCCCAAGTGATGTTCTTCTAATATAACAAAATGGAATCAAAAACCAAACAACCGAAATCGGTCTAAACAATTATACTCGTACAGAGCCAGTGCTAGCAGAAAATAGCGGAAATCACGTTTTTACACTGCTGACGTTCAAGTAGCTAATGAATGGGCGACTGGGGCCTACAGGAAGGGGCTAAAGGGGGCTTGAAAAAAGCCGACCCAAGTCTGCTTCCGTCCGCAAGCAAACGAGAGGGGTGCAAGAGGCCACGAGGCGGGTTGGCTGTGGGTGGACAGGACGGCGAAGGTGTGTAAAGATTTATGACGTCGTTGGCGGCGCTGGCGTACACATGTTCTCCGTCCTCCCGACAAACACAACCGAAGAAGAATATCAACTCGATAGTGCGCCGCAGCGGTATGTGTAGCTTTTCACCCATCCCAGCGCCCAGAAACGTGACTGTGGGGAGCCTCGTGGCTCCCAAGTAGCGGGTGTTAATATTTTTATGGTCGTGTCTGCATTGCTACCTGCACTCTAGCAGCCAGCTCGCCAGCCAGCCAGCCAAATGCATTTTATTAGGGGAATGTCTTCCAGAGAAGGTTGCCCAGTCCTGGACTGGCAGCCACTGTGCCACAGGGCTTTTATTGGTTTTGTCGCCCAGTCGTAAAGCAAAGTGCATCATAAATATTTACAAGTATGCACCGCATTATGGCAACAATTCAAAAGAGTCCTTTTGGCCCCAGTCCAAAGCTACCCAGAATGCCAACAGGAGTAAAATGTAACACAAACTTTTCAAAGTTTAAGACGAATAAGTTGGCCAAGGCCTTACAAATTAGGCTTGAATTTCACCTCCAAAATATATCGGTCTCATTAACCCGAGCTATTTTTCTGGCGTCCTTGCCCTGAGAAGCGGAGCTGAGCATGTCTCTGCCGTCCCCGAAAGCCTGCACTCGGCACAGAATCCATTTCGGACCATTTATGGCCAACGATAGCAGCAACAATGACAACGATGATGACATGGAAATAGCACAATGATAGTGGATAGTGGGATTGCGGAGCCCTGATGAATGGCAGCAAAGATATTTGCAGCGAGAGTGACATTAAAATGCACTTGCCAAGTGGAAACGAGCACTGCAAATTGGGCAGACGGCCAAGAGACAAGAGCCTCCCGTTCCCTCGGGGCAGAAACAATTGAAAGCAAAAGTGAGGAAATCGAGAGACCGGGGGCTTCTTTAATGGCTAAATTCTCTCAACAGCTGGCAAGTAATTAGAAGCTGCCTGAGAAGGGGCCCAGCCTCCCGACGCCGAGAGTGTGAGGCAATTCTATCGATGAAGTTTGCTTTGAACTTTTCTGAACATGAATTGTGGCCGTCATTCGCACACAGGCTCAATGAGCCAAGAAGTTTCAGCTTCCGAAGTTCGGGAAACTCAAGAGGAAGTCTCAACAGCTCCATTTGAACTTTTATTTTATTTCCTTTCCTCGGGATTTGAGCACTCCAACTTGTGTCAAAATAAAACAAGCTATTTAAGACGTTGCGTTCTGGTCCAGAGCTCTTCCCTAAAAGTATTATATCGTTTAAATAATTACCTCTTTTTATATAAGAAAATATGTTAATTTCTGAACTTCCCGTTTACATTTTTTCCCAATCTTTGTATTGCGTAAATGAAAAATAAATACCAGAATTTTGAACGAGCACACGAGCAAAGTGCCAAATATTCAGGCAATTAGCCAGCGCAAGTGAGGTAAATAATTTATGTGCGGGAGCTCGAGGAACGACAAATTGAAGTTCAAGCACTCCGCGGAGGAGTCGAAACACAAAGTTGAAAAATGTGTGGCGGGTAATATTTTTAGAAGCATATAGAGCAGACGACTGAGAGCCTCGTCGTGGTGTGCGTGGGTGGGTCCACACACACGGGCGTACCACTTATTTTTATACACATACGTACGTATTCACAAAAGAATATCAGAATGTTTGTGGCAGCTTGTGCTGGCGTATGTTTCAAATTGCTCTCGCTTGCACAGATGTTGCAATATGCAAACAAGCGGGGCAGCAGCCACCGCCAGCAGCGTCGCCGAGCACACGGTCGCCCTGCTGGCCAGAGACCCAGAGGAAGCGGAGGAGTGGAGCGGAGTGCGATCTGGACTCCGACAGGCTGATTCATTTCCATTTCCATGCATATTAGAGAGCGCACATGTACTGCCTCCAGCACATCGCTCATTTTTCCTTTCGCTATCCCGTAGTATATCGGGGACACTGTTCCCGGGCACCTGTGATAAAACAATTTCTGGTCTTGTAAATAATATTTACTAAATATAATGTTTGCCTGCGATTAATCGGGAGTATTCGGGAAACATGTTCCAATTGATAGGGAGTATTCAATAGGGAACAAGTCCTCCAGGAAATATAGATGAAAGTACTGTAAATCTGAAATTAACAAAAGCTTGTCGGCTGGTCTGCTTCAGTTGCGACGTTAAGTGACGCAAATTTAATTGAAAGTCTGGATAATTTGGTCTGCTTTCAACATGCTAATTGCTCTTCCATTCCATTTTTCTTTGCCACTCGCATGGTGCCTCCTCCATCTGTTGTTCGGTTGCAATAATAATTACAATCATTGCTGCCTTTTTGTAACAGCCATTGTGTATGCGCAACAATAAATACAGCTACAATATCGGGCTGAATAAATTAAGCCCATAATCGGTGCGGTACGAGTATCATATCGGTGTGCCATTACAGTTGTCCAAACAATTCCACGCACCTGTTGTAAGTCTCCATTGTGATGAGTATTCCTCGCCCAGAGTACACCGTACAGTCGGTTTGGAGTTAAGCGAAATGCTTCAGGCCCATCAGAGCGCATTGAAATGCATCAAAGTCACTGACACGTTAAATCAAACGTTGTTTACATTCAGGTAGATGCGCTAATGTGGAAAACTTCCGTTGTTGTTGGTTTGAAATAAAAACAATTGGTAGCCCTGCCTGGGTTAGCAGAATTCAGAATACCCTGTCAATCGAATCATTCATAGCACCATAAAGACTTTGTTCGTTTTAGTTTAAAGAAATAAATTATTAATAAAAATACAAACAAATGACAAGACAAGAAATAATTTGTTCCAAACTCTAATTCGCATTCAAGGAACTTAAATACCGATAAAAACGTATTGAAATGTTATGCAGATTGCTCTATTCCGCTTCCGTCCTATTTTTGTAGCACAATAAATAAAGTTTATGATTGGACAAACTACGTACGTCTTATGCAGGCTTTGTTGCCTTATTTTTGCAGCAACATCCTTGTAAATATATATAAATATATTTATATAGTGAAGTAACTACTTTCGCATTTTCAAGTTCTCTGTTGGATATATTTTGTATTTTTTAGACGAAATTCCCTCAAGGCATACCCTCCGTCCAGTCACTACTCATAAGCATAAATAATATATTGCTATGCGATTATCACTCTAGACACGTTTAAGCGAATCACGTTTCGCAAAGGAAACAAATAAATATGCAAATGTCGATTTGTCTGCATATTATTTTTAGCTCTACCTTTTTTATTGATAGTTTTTTGTCTTCTATGTGCGGCATCTATTTTGTGTTCTCTTCATTGCGAAATTCGCATTCGTAAAAGGTAAAAACAATATAAAGCATAAAATATATAAAATTTACACTCAGAAGAGCTAACTGAGAATAAAGCAACCTGTGGATCTGCCTGAATGAAAGCAGTAAACAAAGAAATTTATTAGAAATGGCTCAAGTCCCACAAAAAAAATAAATAAACACCTCAAGTTTGTGTGGGTGTATATATTCAATTGTGTACTGCTCTGGCTTATTTATTTGTATGCAAAGCCGTTTCGTTGGACTCTGGCAATTGGCCAAAATAATAAAAACGGATTTTTAAAAATAACCAGAAAGAAGTGCAATAGCCGCAACATGCGCCACCGAATTGATTGTTCATTCAAAAGTAAACAAAAACACCTAAGCGCGAACAACGAAGTTCATACAAATAAAATAAGAAATAAATAATTAAATAATGATGTTAATTTCGCTGGATTCTTTCGCCAAGGTCAGCCCCGGGAATTTTAATTGCAAAATGCAATCGAATGAATAAGCCGGTTCGATCATTGGACAGTTCCCTCGTCTGTCCCCCACATATCGGCTCCATATCTCGCCTAACGAGAGCGCAAAGTCGTTTCGGGATAATTCGCCAGCGGCACACCCACGTTTGGCACATTCATTTGTGTGTACAGTGGCTCGCCGCTAACACATGCAGTGCAGTTCCTAAACATTTTAAGAAAGGGCTGCTACTAAAAATAAAATTTCATTTTATCAGCGTGATGCTTATACAAATATTTTTTGTAATTTTAGGACTCCATAAGTAATAAATTGTGTCTCTTTGAGGCGCTTAGATACTGATTGGCACTGTATATTACTTATATGTATGTGCGTTGGTGCTGGGTCCCTAGCCGTATGCACTCTTTTGGCAGCAACTGTCAGGGTCATTATCCTAAACAAGCAACGCGTTTGGTGCCTGCGTTCGCTCGTATCCACCACCACAGATTGTTAAAAATAACACAACAATCGAATTACCACATAACAAGAATTCACCCTTTTTAAACTTAAGTTATATCCCTTTATCTAGTACGGATAAAATGCATAAAATGTTATTTATTACAGTACTTTGAAGAGCCAAAAGTGAAATCCGAGTAGCTGTCTTGCCACGTCGGCCCAGCGCTTTAGCGAAAGACTATCCATATGCAAATCGTCCCTTTTGTATTCCGTCTTGGACGCAGAGGCAGAGTCAGTTGGTGTCTGAACCAGATTCGCGTTTCGGGTTCCACCGAACGAACAACTTTTCAATGTCAGTCGCTCGCCCACGCTTCATCCTGGCCTTCAGTTCGCTGTTGCGGACCTCAACGGTGAGCTGAAGAGCTGCAATACGTGTGCTTGTATACGAATTTCTTTCCCTGGAAACTCTTTACAATGAGTTTTAATCTGGACAACATTTTTAATGCAATATCATTTTATACCTTGGCAAAGAGGCAACTGGTATTTTTTGGGCTGTGTATTAGAGCTGGTGCGCAGTAGCGATACGGTGCTTATCGGGTTAGACAGCCCTATAATAACAGTATTAGAATAACCGCTCATAAATGACTACCGGACAGCTTTTAAGTATAGAAACCGAAGCTTATCGGAGCGGCGATAGCCACAATCCTCCAACATTTTGGCCAACATTCCCAATACCTTTTCGTTTCAGTTGCAAAAACACACCCGCTCAGTCACGACGAAGAGGATATAGCACCACTTGAATTGTGATTAGTTGGAAAAAGCCCATCCAGCCCCGCGTCATGTACATACGGGAAATGCTCTTGCTGGCCTGCCTGGTACTGCTGTCCGGCGGGCTTCCGCACCTCACGTCCACCACCACAACCACCACTCTTGTGGCTGCCATGTCCATCGCCAACCAGGACTTGGAGCGCTACTTTAGACCGGGCAACGGCACCCACAGCTTCGCCGGCATTGAGGACCGTATCGCGGTGGACGTCTACAACTATGCCTTCCTCAACTGGTCATACGTGGACCACAGCAACATCTTGTGCAGCATGGATTTTCCGCAGGAGCAGGCTCGCTACGGGGAGGGGAAGGTGCTAAACATCACTGGGCGTCTGGTGCACATCAGCGCCACGGACAATGTCAACGACGACTTTGCCTGCACGCCCTACATCAGGGGCACCATGGGAGCCCCCACACCCGAAAAGGGCGTGACCTGGATAGCTTTGGTACGGCGTGGACGCTGCACCTTCGAGGAAAAGGTCAAGCATGTCTACCAGCAGAACGCCGCCGGAGTCATTATTTACAACGACAAGCAAGTGATGCAGCTGGAGAAGATGCAGATCAAGGGCAAGACAAGTAAGTTTAGTCGTTGTCAGGCAGGCTTAGCTGGGGCTTACTAATAAAGCGATTTGCCGCTCCTACAGGAAACATAGCCGCGGTCATAACTTATCAGAATATTGGACAGGATCTGGCCATGACGCTCGATCAGGGTTATAACGTGACAATCTCCATCACCGAGGGCAGGCGAGGAGTTCGCACCGTCAGCAGCTTAAATCGGTGAGTTTTTAAAATAGAACCATATCAGAGTAAATGCTCCCTTACTTTCCCATCGGTAGATATTTTGTGCGATTCGATTTTTCTACTTTTAAGGGCCTGAGGTTGTGTTAGGCATTCTTCCTTATCAGGTAGCAGTAAGTTAAGCCGCCTATCTTGTGTTAGGAAAGTTAAGAATATTTTTCTTTAAAAGGCAAAAATGAATTTTTTCCTGTCGCGGACATGGAGACGCCGGGGTTTGAACCCGGGACTTCTCACATGCGAAGCGAGCGCTCTACCACTGAGCTACGTCCCCATGGGCTCCTGTGGGCTTAACGTAATTGTTCAACAAGAGTAATAATTTTTCAAATCTTAATTGCAAATTTTAATTATCCAAAATCAAAATGATCCGCAATCATTTGGGCTTTAGCAAAAACACGTAATTTTCTGATGCTTAATAGTGCTTTCAGACAGATAAGTGATTTTATTATTTATTAGGTCATATTGGCAATTATCACTGAAAAGCAAATGTTTTATATTTGGGAAAAAATTGTTTAAAACATCTAAACAAGTTAAAAAAGAACAATAATAAAAATGAATTATCCTGCTGGAGACGCCGGGGTTTGAACCCGGGACTTCTCACATGCGAAGCGAGCGCTCTACCACTG